>JAZHYW010034891.1:0-59409 GCA_037355805.1 Ixodes ricinus | reverse complement strand
ATAAATACAGACGAACATACACTCTTAATCTGGGGCCGGCAAACGTCACGGCCATAGCCGTGACGTTCAAAGTTTTCAGGACTTAGCCGCGAACTGATCCGGCCCCGTCAAAATAGCCGTGTACAACGTCACGGCTGGAGTGGGCCCCTCCCCTCTTTAATGGTGCGAATGGCTATATAGGTGGCTCCGTAGGCGGCCCTGTAATATTTGGCGGCCCGTTTCTGCAGGGCCGGCAAAAACGGGCCGGCTATGCGCATAATAGCGGAAAAAACACTCTGCTCTCCGCTAGATGGCGGCAGTTGCAACCGCTGGCTGCGCCTCGCGGGCGCAGCCAGCGGGCACGCATGCGCATAACGGTAATTTCTCTTCTCGGTGTACAAGGAAGGCGAATTTTGAATGTACGAAGTACGAATCTAATCGGAAACATCTGCGGGTGACGTTTGTTTTCATATCATGGTGATGGCAGCCTATGTTGGAGTGTGCGTCGAAGCCGCGGGACAGTGAGTTAGTTCTTCAGGATGCTCACGTCGAAGGATATCAAAGGAATTCAACGCGGGCGGTGTAACCATGAGGGAACATGTGAATGCGATGGCGTCGCACGGCCCGCTGATCTGGCGGCACGACCAGCGCGACCAGCACGACCACCACTTCTGGGCCAACTTGGCTGGTGCTGTTACTGCGGGCACAGTCTTCTTCAGCACCACCGACTGGGTAATTATGTAGCTCACTGGCTAATAACGGAATAGAGTCAAGTTTTGAAAGAGTTCCCGGCTAACTAGTAAGTTTTGTTCTCGCCAACAGAGGACATCTTGAACCCTGTCCTGGACAATACAGGTATCTATACACAATATTTTTGTATTCTAAGAAGCACGTTTGGAATCGCCTCTTTTCATATTATTCGGATACCGGCTGGCGTCGGCGGTGGAAAGCGGAAAACAGGTTTACTGTTCACCTTAACATGGACTTACCACAACGGCTACAAGCGCGGACTCTTCGCGTTTGACGCCGGCTCGGCTGCGCACAAGCACTCGTGGAGGGTGACTATTTGTGAAGTAATCGGGTCACAGTCGCAGCCCTTGCGGTTTGCCTATGGTAAGGTGAGGCAAAGAAAGCTAACTGCCAATGCCTCAACGGTGGCCATCTGCATTTTGCAGTGACAAGCTGTAAATAGTTTATAGCGGGGTACTTTTCTCTTGCCGAAGTGTCCGCCGATAGAGCACGGCGTATACGGCGCACTCATCAGCTTGCCGTCCGAGGTATATAGTCGCGCGTCTCGGCCGGCGTCGACGATCGCGTTGATCAAAGGAGGACGGCCACACAAGGAACATTTATACTGAAATTGATGATGAATGTAACATCTAGAATACACTAAGTTTGTCCTTGTGTGTGCACCCTCCTTTGCTCACGCGACCGTCGACGTCGGCCGAAACGTTTTTCTGTGTGAATGAGCCTTCAGGGAGACTCGCGTCCCTGCGCCAGACGCCCAAGCGTGACATGTGACGACAATCTCCGTCCACCGCATCGCAGCCTACGAAGTACCGCTGTCCGCAGTGAAGGTGTGCCACACTGATTGCTTTAAAGTTTAAAGCATGTTGAGCTCTAATCGGTACGCGCCCGGAAGCGAGAAAGACAGGCAGCAGTTCTACGCACGCCCAAGCAAAGAGAATATACTCGGGTATCTGCGTCTCAGATGGCTTCATTCCAGCTGTCGCTGTCCACCATCTTACGCAGAAATCTTACCAATTTTTTATAAGTTTGTGCTTATGATGTAACGAAGTATACATGTGAGATCTTATTTCCGGCACAAAGTTGGGGTCGAATTTGGATTATTTATAAAAAAAAGATTTCTGTTGGTGCAACTGCGCGAACCGCAAGTTGCACACATTTTTGTCCTCTTGTTATTAGCAATTGAAACGTCTAAGGCGGAAACTGACCTTTTCCAACCTATCGGAGGCAGCATGCCTGACCCCTTCGCATTTCCCTACATCTTAAGCTACTGAATATAACTTTTTGGTGACACTCTAAGAATAAGCTTTTATTAGGCTAACTGAATTTAAGAAATGTATTGTATTAAACAATATTTTTGAAAAAATGTCAAACTATCTTTTCTACAATATTTGACGCAGTTTAGCAAGGTCTTTACCCTGGCCTGACCATACTTCTAAATTTAGTAATTACAGAAAGTTAATTATTCAAAATCTTTGACACCATAATTATCCGAACGTCAAATTTTAAGAATTTTCATAATAAACAAAATTAGCTTTCTATGTGAGACGAGTAGTTTTGGAGCAACGATTTAGCCGGTGTTTTCATGACGCAGCCTGCATGGTATAGCCATGGACCTGTAGATCCTGGCAAGTGGAAAGCCTCAGCTCCCCTTCCTGGTTGCGTCAAAATTTACTGTTTTGTTCCCACTCTTCATACTGCCGCCAGAGCTACAGGGTCTATTCATATGACGTCAGACTGCTTTTTAATGTCGAGTAATGGCCGCCGAAAGCATATGCGGTTATCTAATTGGCGAATTTGTTTTGCCTTATTTTGTTTTCTGCAGAGTTTACGAATAAACGTTAAGTTAGCGGCCATGTTTGTGGCCGATGACTCAGCATCTGAATAGACTCTAACGTCCAGCAAGCTACTTTCTAAAAAAACCTGCTTTTTGCTAAATTTTAAAACGTAATTAGGATACAAGACCTGTTCTCTCTCCCTTATTTCCTTATAATAAAATGCTAAAAATTCTTAATCGCAGCAGTATCATGCCTTGACGACAGAGGCAACTGGCCTTCGGACGTGCCGCGGAGACCCGTCTTATGGCATGAAGCTCCGGCAGACTGCAACACACTTGGCTCGGAGAGCGCACCTGCAACTGTGGCGGGTCCTAGTTCACCAAGTGTGTCAAGTGAAAGCAACGGCCATGCTTCCACCAATGTTTCAGCAAGTGACACAAGTTTTCATATACTTTTCTATTTTATTGTTTGAAAGTGGTATTTATTACAACAAAGCACCACCTGTATCTTACGCTGTGCATCTATTTTAAAAAAATAAATGGATTGTTTACCTGCGGACCCACTGTTCTTTTAAATGTTTAGAATTCATCGGCCTTGCCCTTGAAACAATTCCTGTATATTTACTTTCCCCTAGAGCACTCGGGAAGTCAATCGCTAAATTATACAAATTGAGCTTGGTAATGATTTTTCAATATATTTTGCGACTCAAAGATAAAGTTGCGACGTGACTTCTTACAAGAAGACGTCAGGCTCAGTACCACGTCACAGCTACGATTTTACGGTGAAATTTTCTTGTACCTCTCATTCGCCTGCCTTTCTTCATGGATCACAGTCCTGGACCCTCCGAGATACTCTGCGGGGAAGTGCACGACGGGACATTTTTATAGCCAGCAGAAAACGGGCCACCTAGGAAACGGGCCAGCTAGAAAACGGGCCCGCTAGAAAACGGGCCCGCTAGAAAACGGGCCCGCTAGAAAACAGGCCAGCTAGAAAACGGGCCAGCTAGAAAAACGGGCCAGCTAAAAAACGGGCCGGCAAGATCCAACTTGTCACGGCAAATTTTGGGGCCACCTAAAAAGGGACGGCAAACGGGCTGGCAATTTTAGGTGGCCCCAAAATTTGCCGTGACAAGTTGGATCTCATTTGTCACGGCTATAGGTGGCTCCCTAGGTGGCCCCAGATTAAGGAAGTGTGTACTTTGTGACTGAAATGGTTAAACAGTGTGGACTTCAATCATTAGAAACTAGACGGGAGATTAGCGCGGCTAAAACTATTACAAACACTTGAACATTGAACCTGAACTATATTTTAAAGAGGCACATATGCGATCGCGGAAATTAAATCACAATAAAACAATCCAACCGCATAGCATTGTTGGATAGACGTTTTTAAATATTCATTCTCCCTGATGCTATTAATTATGCAAATATGTCCCAATTCGAGTGTTTAGAAAAGACATTTATCCAGCAATAAAAAAGGGGCGTTTTTCTTTCTTTTTTTTTTCTTTTTCTTTTTTTTTCACAAAGTGTAGTGACATCTTTATGTTGTCTTCCAGAAAAAAATTTATAACAGTTTTTTGCCATTATGTACATATCTATTGAGTTCGAATTTTGATGTGACTGTATGTATGTTGTTGTTACCTCTCCTGTAATAGCCTTCAAGTGAAGGCTGACACTATTGTAAAATAAATAAATAAAAAATGACTTAAACTACTGCTATAGTGAACCGTGCACTTAATGGGATACTTCAAAGAAATTTGAAATATACCCATCGTGTTCAGAAATAGGCTAAATATGATCCACAATACTCGTAAACGACAATCGCACGTTTGTATTTTGAGCCCGATGGCCGCATTGTTCGTTATATACGGCCCACTCTGGCAAGCGCTCACAGAGCAGCCAGCGGAGAGCACATCATATCCGGCGTAATCGTGACGTAGTTTGTCTCGGGATGAGCAAAGCTGCGGCGAGGCTGACGTCGTCAGGATGCCCTAGCCGTTCCAGTCACCGAAGCGGTCGAAGCACGCCAGCTGTCGGGCCACCGGAACTAACTGCAAATCGGCTTTTGTGTGAATTTTGAGTGACGGGTTAATCTTCTCTAATCTTGTAGAAAGGAATAGCGATGTCTGGGACATAGAAAGAAAAGAGTCCTGTTGAGTGGGAGTTCCTCCTTCTCTTCTCTTGTGCTGGCCGTAGAGCTTTCGGGGTGATATCAAGTTCAAATCATGTGTAATTCGAGACCAGACAGCTATCGTCACTACCTGTCAAGGTTCCCAGACGGGCATTACAAACGAGGCTTTAGCGACATCCATCAGGTGCTCTTAGCTAATCGTTTAATTTGTTTTAAAATGTCTTTTCTTGTCTTTTTTAACAAGGTATTGGTGTATCCGATGTGATACTGCTCCATTGAACACGTATAGACCAAAGAATTAACCGCCGAAATTTCGTTGTAGTATTACCTTAAAGGGGCACCTGCAACGGCTCAATTCCGAAAAATTTAGGCTTACCAAGCCTGAGTCGCACTGCACGAAGCAACTCAACAGACATCTACGTCTTCGGATTCGCGAAATGTTGAATATTATTTGTAGTAAGTCTATAGGCAAATTAAACATCACAAAAACAAGCAAAAAATAACCTCCTTCATGACGTCCTTGGTTGCTTGGTTGGCGGCGTGAACTAGACGAGGGGTGGTGAGCTGAGCGAGCGCTCACGGCTGCCGTACTCCGTGTCGACGGCGCGAGAGGGCGCCACTAAAGCGTGTTCTGGATAGGCTGTATGTAGCGGGCAGCTAGAGCGGCTCTCATTGCATTTGCTGCGCGATTAAACACAAATTCGGCATGGCACTTCATTGGCCACAAACGACAGCAAACACGGGGTAAAGATCAGTTCAGAATGGGAGCCACTTCGCGCTGCCATACCGCGAAACGGCCAAACCGCAAGACAAAGCTGCTCACCGAAGGCCTTGGGAACGCTCAGAGCCGGCCGGGTCCTTCGGTCCGTTCGGTCCCTACGGCCGCAACGCCGCCGCGTACATCCGGGACCTTTCCGTGTCGGCGCCTGATCCCACTACTCTTTTCTAGTAGGCGCCGCCTTTTCCACCGATTGGTGGCGGGTATGTCGACGGATCATTTCTTGTTTCCGTACTTTATAAACTGCATTTGTTTCTTTTCTGATCTCAAATACTGAACAAAAACTACTTTTATAAATAATTGAAACGGTTCGCGCCACTTATATTTTGTATTTAGACTAAAAAGAAGCTTTCAGCGGCTCTGACCAGTAGTAAGCCCAGGACCTAAGACGTCACATTACGCGCGCTTTCGGTACCGCGGGTCGCCCCCGTCGGTGGAGGAGGTTGCCGCGTCGTCCGGTTAAAATATGACGCACTGATATTTAGTTACTCTCTCCGTGCCCGCTGGCTTGCCCGAACCCCAAGAGACCTGGAAACCGCAAAAAAGGTAGACGCTTAATTATGATTGCAGGGCCCCTTTAAAGGTCTCAGTCAAGAAAAACAAATGACAAATTGTATGCACGTTTTGGTGCTCTAATACGGAACACTGATACATCATGGGATCATGTGATGCATTCTTTTCAAGGGCCTGTAGTATATAAGCTTTCCGATTCTTGCTAGAATTCACGCCCATTCGAGGCGCCTTGGAAGGCAACAGCTCCTTAAAAAAATGAAGGCTTTTGTGAGTGGCATATACGGAGTCCCGACTGTGATGGGTTTATCGAGAACGTTGGACTTTTTTGTTTCTGCATTCACAGGTTTGGAAACGCAATCGAAGCAGATACTTTATACATTATTTACAGATAATTTTGTAGCTAGACTACAAACTCACAGACTCACTTGCAACCAAATATAATTTCGAAAAAAAAAATTGAGTTAGAGTTTTATAATGTTTTATTTTATTAACCAAACAACAGCCAAATTACCCCCGCGGGCTCAAACTTTCTGTAGGAATCACTTTTATTAGAAATGCGAAATTGAAGCCATTGAAGAACCATTTAACTCCGCACCTTTATTCCTCTCGAGAATTTGCACTTTTTGCTAGATATCAATTACACTCGGAGCTCTAAAGTTTTAAAACGGGGCTTCTTCGCAAAATTTTGGTTTCGACAGAGTAGATTTTACGGTAATATTGATTTTTGAAATTGATGTCAAAATCCTAGTTTCGATTGAGGATGTGCAGCCTGCTCCTGATGGTTGCCATTGCCGTGGCTAGCGCCGGATATGGATATGGAGGCTACGGCGGTCACGGAGGCCTACAATCACGCTGTGACCCACCGCGACGCCAACAATAAGGCGTAGTACGGCCATGGAGGATACGGTGGCTATGGAGGACACTGCGAATACGGAGGATATGGTGGATAATATGGCCACGTTGGGTGCGTAGGATATGGTGAATATGACGGCGGAGATTATGGCGGATACGGTCGGAGGCTATTGTGGCCATGGTGGTTTCTTTGGCTAGATGGTTCTTCGGTTGCTGGTTGTCCTTGGGGTTCACGTGCCACATACTGTAAAGCATCGAAATGCTTTTTAATACTTAAACAAATATTTATTGAAATGTTTTTTATTTGAGTTTTAAGTATTGTCACGAATGACAAATATTGAGGCAGAGAATAACTAAAGGAACTAAATGTTTAATGAGGGCGAACTTGTGCTCAAGAATAGAAAGGAAACAGAAGATAACAGCAGAGCGTCGCGGGCGTCGAAATCGGCGAAAAAGCAGAGTCGAACGCTTGGGCGAAACTGACTCCGGCGGGCCGCGCGGAGCGCCTTTCTGTACACGCCGTGGGCTTCTGGAACGGTCGGCGTAGAAGGTTCGGCGGGTGGAACATTCTGAACTCGAATCAGCAACACGGTTCTCGAATTTGCCAGAACATTTCGTTGAGAGTCAACAAAGAAGCGTACCACGGCCAGGAATCGAACCTTGGCTTTCTGCGTGGAAGGCACTCGCGATAACCGTTACGCCACGAGCGCGCTGCCTGCTTGGTCAGCTGCGCTCGCGGCAGTATCTGCTGCGCCAATTCTGTATAAAAATAACCAATATTTGGATTATAAATTTCTTTACCAACACTATAGTTTAAACACTGGACATTAAAAACCGTTTCAATGGATCCACGCCAAAAATATGTTGTCTTTTTATTAAGACACAGAATCGGCTTATCTTGAAACAAGTTTCAAAAATGTAAATTCTCAAACATCGGTGAATTTTTTCCAATTTTTAATTAACGTATAATATAAGTATGCGTTTTATGGAATAGGTCTGAAACACCACAAGGTCAATATCGCTCGGATCTCCAATTTAACTGTCCACCCGAGGACCTAAGAGCATTTATTGTGCTTAATAAACGTTTTCTTGCGGGGTACGGGGCCAACTACAAATGTACCCGAAGAGATAATGGCAAAACAGTGAGTTAGTATGACACTACTATAGATATGTGGCCAATGCTGGCCGACAACAAAACGCTCTCTTAATCGAGCAGCGACACACGTCACGTCATACATTAGTAAGCTATTTTGCGTCAATGTTGACAAACTGTGTCCGCCTTCAACTCCTACAAAGAGAACAGCGAAGACTTTTTACGTTGAACAGATAAAGGGGCGGTGCAACGATATGCATTTAGAATATTCTTCACTTTGCACGAGTTCACTAGCACACGTAGGAGCCAAGTATACTCGCACAGCACGAACTTGACCGAGAAACCTTTTTGTTGCTGTGGTATTTCAAGGATAAAAACGAACTTCCTCTTTCAGTCTCTCGTTCGCAAACAATGATAAAGTCCCGTGGGGGTCGCAGTGTCGGCATAGTAAAAGTAACTGAGAGCCATCCTCAAAGTTTTCTTTCTTTCTTTTCTTTCTTTTCTTTTGCCTCTTTCTCCTTTTCCTAAGTATGAAAGTAGCAATCCTGCCGATTCCTGCGGGACAACCTTTTCATCTTTCCAATCAACATGTTTCTCTCTAGTCCCCCAGTGCCGATCTATGAATGCGGCTCATAGATTGAACCCGAGCATTGCGTGAGCAGCCGGTTTGGGCTCCTGACAATCCATAGCTCGACAAGCATTTGAGTTGTGGCTCGTGTCCAATCGCGGCAATGGCGACAGTAGCCGAACACTAAGAATGTCTGGAGCTGAGCGCGTGTTCTGTGGTTTGCCAAACTCAGCGCGTGACTATGATCATAATTGGCGGCATATAATCGCCTCTAGATCACGAGGCCGCTTGTTCTGGCTGCAAACTAAAAAAATAAACGCAATGTTTTTTTTGTTTTTTTTGTGATTTTGGCGTGGGGTGAAAAACGAATGAGTGGTTTATTGATCATAAACGTCAGGGATTCGTTTTAAGCGGTATTCACGCAAAGAACAAAACAAAGTTGCACCGACCCTTTAAGATCAGAATGCTGTTATTCTACATCACTCGATGTTTCGAAATACAAACGGATGTCGGCTGTTTCATACCTAATGAAAGGACCGTGAGTGCGAAGGCGATGGGGTGGGAGCTAATCGTGTAGTTTAACATCCAAAACTGTGATGCAGAAAAGAAAATCAAAAACAACTTTTATTCGAAGGAACAGATACAGAAGGAGCGTCTCAAACTTATTGCTAAGTGGTTTATTTCTCAAGCATGCTATACGTACCCACGCAGCTAATCTCATCTGCCTTCTACGCAGAGATCTGCTTTGTTGAAAACATCTTGAAACACGAATACAATTCAATTTATACATTTTTTTCAACAACAAAGATCTCTGCATAGCAGAAGGCTGAGAGTGGCTGTGAGGGTCTATTTAGAATACTTGAGAAATAAACCAGTTAGTTGACTTTCAGACGTTCCATTTTGCGCCCGTACCTTCGACTAAAAGTTTCTTTTTTATCTACTCCACAGTCTCAGGCGTCAAACGAGATGATTCATACCTTGTACTTGGTAACACTGCTATATTACTCGTTGACATAAAAAAATGCAGGACGTGACAACTTTCAGATATATTAATACTCTCCAGCCAATGATATAGCGGCTTAAGCAACGAGAATAGAGAAATAACGAACCAATACGTAAGATGCAAGAGCCTGATAAACGTTTCTTAAGGTGTCAGTGATTTTAGCGCATGGCGTTCCAAAAAATTAATTAGCAAAGTTTTTCTTTGTTTTTTTTTGCCGCAAGATTAAAATACGCACCGCCAAACTCTCAGCTCCGTTCAAATCTAGCGCTGTCGCCGTCCCTATAATTGACTTATAATATGGTTACCGACACCTTAAGAAACACAGGGCGTGGTCTATCGCACTCTTCGCTTCGTGGTTGATTCTTAGGCGTTCTTATCGGTTAATGCCGCAATCGGATTAGCTGCGGCGCGAAAATTAGATGCTCAGGGCCCGTCACGCCTCGCGATTTCTCGAACTTTCGGTGAATATAATAAAAGAAAGATCAAGGATGGCCACACCGAGTGAATCGTGCTGCAGAACACACATAGAAACTGCCGTAACTCCAGGAGGTCGACGTTCATCTCCATCTCTGCTGATCCGAGATACAAAATAACCGAGGCTACTGCAACAAACATTATTGAAGGAGCAGCGTAGATAGTGCACATGTGACAACGGCCTCCGCCATTTTGCGACTCTCGCGACCCCTATCGGTCAGAAATTCCCTCAAACCACGTGGGCTGTTCAAAATCCCAGCTCCGCTGTGCATTCAGAGTTGGCCGATCGTTCTATTCAGGATGCTTGGCCGTTTAGTGTAATATTTCAAAGTGAGAACCATGGAATACCATGGGCTTGTATCGCTTTCCCGGCCGAGTAGGGAAATGAACGAAAAGAGCGATAATCGAGTCCAAGACAGTGTGAGTGCCCCGTGACCTACGAGAGGCAGCGCCGTGACCGGCGGAAAGCGTGGTGAAGTGCTACGCGCTCCCTGAGCTAGATTGGCTGGGTTGACTGGTAGCGTCCGCTGCAGCCGCACGTATGGTGAAACGGAGTACAGAAGTATTTGGCTAATCCCTGGGGCTGCACTAGACACGCGCACACACCTGTGGTGTACAAGCAACGAGCATCATACGCAACCACAGAAACAAGAAATACCGACAATGCGACGGGTAGCACGACCCTGCTGACTGCTCCACCACCTCACAGCGTGCTTGACAAGTGAATGGTAGCAATTCGCCGTTGACGACCTCAAAACTTCATAATTTTACTAGTATGACGCATGTATTCTTTTTATTATTTTGCAAAAAAAAACAACAGCAACATGATACCTTAAGGTTTAAAATATTTAGCTCCTAAAAGAAGAACAAGAAGAACATCGTACAACAGACGGTCTGCAGACACTCTTTCAAACACCATCTTCCTTGTGTCACATTGGCCGCACAAGATCTGTCTGCAGACATAAGTACACATAAGGACCAACACACTGTTTATAAACAAGCCCGCCTTTGCCCACACCGGATGTGGGCGAATGCGCGTGCGCAGAAACAAGATTCGCCTGAGGCGAAGCATCTGTGCATGCGCAGTGCCGACAGCAGCGCCACCACAGTGGCGTGACGTTAGAGAGGACTGAGTTGGTCTATACAGTTAAGACAAAGATGGCTGACGCGCGTTTGCAGACACCCACAAAAACAACGGCTGGCGTGACGATGCGCTTTTGGTGCTGTCTGATTGACTCCGGAGGATCGTGGTGTCGCCTGCGGTCGGACATAAAGTGAAACGAGGTGCAGAAAACCGGAATGTTGTTCCACAGACACGCGCCGTTACTTATCTTTCTCGCATTAAATTCTCGGAAATTACGAAGCAACAAAGCTCACCAGCTTTTTTCATTTTGAACTTGTCGTTCTCCCGACGGATGCATCTACAAAAACACGACCAGTAATGATAAACTGCTTGGAAACATTTCGGGGAAGCTTACAGCTGTGTGCTCTCGTTTGTTACATTTGTTTTGCATGTCTACGAAGAATAGTTTTTTTTTTTTCATTAGCGCTTTAATACCAACATTTTAGTCAGGTGCATCTGGCATCGTCGGTCGTGTGCAGGTAAAATACGCCACCCTATTTTACGATGCGAACGAGGCAATAAAATTAAAAAAATCGATGGGCTGTGGTGGAGATTTCGGGTGGCCGTCCTCTCAGTTTTTTGTTCCAAAGGCTAGCTCCGAATCTTCTAAAGGTAACCGACACCACAACCTACGGTCATAATCTTTACGTGGAATCAAGCTTATTGTCTTTTCAATTGCAACGCCTACTTTGGAAGTGAACATTCAAGAGAAGACTCTCTGGTTAGGGAGCAACAATCATAATAAATAAAGATATACACCAACCAAATCCTTGTTTAAAGGAGGAACCCTACGTTTCGAAACCTGTTTGGTCTCTTCTTCAGTTGTTGACTGCGGCTATGGCCGTTGAGCAGCAGTATTCTGTTTTCTTCTTCTACGGCCAGTGTCTACCGTTTTGCATCGGTGAGTGTGGCGAAGTCCGTTCACGTAGATGGTGGGCACAGTGCTGAAGAAACTGACGGCCCCAGCCTTTACGAGACGCTCGATGCCGGTGGGATATAGCATCGCAAACTACTAAAGTACATATCAAAGACTACAGAAAAAAAAAACACTGAGGTTTCGCAATAGGGCCAGGAAAAGCCCGATTACTTTTTTTGCTGTCAGTCGCTCGTACATAAGCTATTTTAATAAGTATTGCAACTGGTCTATCAAGCCGCTCGTAAAAGTTGGTACCATCGGTTGAACGTCAATGCGCTGTACGTCAAATTGAAGTTTTGGGATCTCGTATACAGGGCAAACATGTACAAATTACTCAAAAAAGGTAGTTAAGTTACTGAGTATTGACGCCAAAAGTAATTAGAGTAGAGTAGAAATCATGGGCTTGTAATAGTAATTGACTAAACTACTAACTACTGTAAAACAGTAGCGAGTTGCCCTTGAAGTTAATTTCGAAGTTACTTTTTATATTCTTGTGGTAGCAAAATGAACAGCAGTTTTCATCTGTGAAAACCCCTGCGAGCGTAAAATAAATGTAGTCATTTTATGGCTTGCGTTTTCACCAAAATGGTGTATTCGCTCGCAGAAGCAATTAACTTTCCAAGTTTTTTATCAAAGAGTTTTCCCCTTTTCCTTCTAAAGACGTCCCCAGCCAAGCTAAAAGACGTTCCACCGTGGCGCTCGATGGAAAGGCAGCATTGAATTTCAGAAACAGTCTGTGCAGGGTCGGGTAAGCGAGTGTCGGCATCTTAGGTGTCCATGACGAAACATGTGAGGTTCACCTCGGCTAGAAGGTCTTTTATAACAAACTCTAATCTTTTTTTCTTCGGCAAGTTGAGATTGTTATGAATGGCCTCTCTTTATTCCCACGACGTTAGGAGAATACGTTGAGCGAGTGCACCTGACCGTGAAATATCAAGTCTCGCGCCACGACGATAAGATCATCAGGACGACTACGCGTCTCGTTGCAATGTCAGTGCTACGCCAATAAAAAAAGAAAAAAATTGTTTTGTTTTAGCAGAAGATGAAACAAAGTATACTTCGCCGCTGACACTGGACTCAACAAAAGGATCTCCCAAGGATGACTCGCAATCCTCGCCGGTGACTACGGTATTGCCGGTGCCTGACACGCCTGACAAGTAAAACGTTTTAACGAAGAAGGTGGTCTCCCTGGCGTGGAAGGTCGGAAGGACGCGAAGGATTATGTGAACAAGCATCGGCGCTCGTTCAGTTGCAGCTGGAAGCAGGTACATGCTCCCATGAACGGATTATCCGTGTCTCCGTTCGTGCACGGGAGAGTCCGCCTTTGCAAGGAAGTATGTGCTGACGCCGAGGCGACCATGGAAACAGGCGCCCAAATGCGAGAGTCATTTCAGTGGCGCCTCCCCGAGGAACCTACCTCTTGAGTCCGAACTCACTAAAGGCGAGACAACATGAAAACAACAACAACCCTCGGAGTAGTTCCTGGTTACAGCTGGAGGCGCTGCGCCTGCGTGCATTACCGGATTAGGTCAATACCAAACCAAGGCTTCTTAAGCATTTCTGCCTGCGTTCGTGCGCGCCGGTATTATGTTTTGGCTGCTCGTCGCCACCTTTGGCCAAAGGACGCCTGTGATGCAGTTTCCACGGCATGCCGAGTTTAAGTGCGTGGGAACGGAATTTGAGGGGCCTCTTGTTCGGGATTGTCACTTTAAATGCCAGAGTCTTATTTATTTCTGCGCTCAAACTTCGTGATGAGCAAAATTAGCACTAGATTTGAAAAGTATTTAGTAATTAAACTAGTAATTACCCGAATAAAGTTGTAATTGAAAGTTACCAAGTTACTCGGAAACGTAGGTAAACTACAGTAGTTTGAGTAGAGTAGTTTAACTACATCCAAGTCTGATATGAATGTAACAAGGGGTGCAAGAATATAACATTTTTTTCTGTAAAGAGCTCAAGCCGGAAGGGAGGAAGAAGGCAAGACGATATCTGGATCGCTGTTTTCTTCGCTCCTATATGTTCCACTTATTTTCCTAAATACCAGCCACTCCCTGGAAACCGCCGCCCCTCCAGAGCCTCACGACTGCCCACCGGTTTCATGCAGCCTGCAAGGCGAACCAGGAGACACTTCGAATCCTACAACCTCAACTGATGCCTCATTCGGAGAAGCGTAAGCCTAGTGACGATCCTCCCCCCAAATGCCGTAAAAATAATGCTTCTGTATCGGATACACCGCGCCTGTGCCTCATCCCAGCAAAACGTCGAAAAGAAACAAAAGACGGAGACGATGAAAGCATCTCCTCAGAATCTACCATCATCGCCGACGTTCACGAAGATGGTGAGATAATAAATGACTCCCCTAGCAATGAAGGTGAATTTACCCTTGTGGAACATCGCCGCAAGAAAAGCACTGGAGTGCCAGTACTTCCAATCCCGAAGGATGATACGTGCCGCCTACAGCAGCAGAACATTTTGCACCTAAGCAGTGCGATCAATGCAACTGCAAGCGGAGAAGTATTGAGCCATCATTTCATAGCATACGGAGGACTTGGCATCGAAGTCACTGAAAATGATGCCGCCAATAGAGCACTGGAAATGAAAACGCTCTTTGGTGCTGAAATTCAAGCGTCCGTGTCCCCGTTTACCTTCAGAATTACGGGCTTACCAAGGGCGTTTCCCGGTGGCACTGCGACACCCAGTTGTTGGATTGCCTTGCACCACAGGAATTCATCTCTGTCCGATGTCTCATCAGAAGCATTGTAAACCAGGAGCCCCATCTACACCGACAGAAAAAGTTTGCCTTACCTTTAGTCCGAACACCGAGAGACCAGCCCAAATAAATCTGGGCTTTACAAGACACAACGTAACTGAACACGTGGTGGTACCACCATGCTGCTTCTAGTTGGAAGGTCACAGGCCACGTTGCAGAATAATGCAATTTATTGTACCAAGTACAATAAATGGGGGATCAACACCACATAACAATTTACTCACAACAGCCCGACGCCAAAACCGCGAACTCCGGGGTTCCACACCCCGCAGACTACATAAGCTAGAGGTACGACTCCCAGCACTATCTCGTACAAAAACGATTCTTCGAGGCCCAAAACCAAGGAAAGAAGCAGCGAATTTCACAGCAGCTCAAGGTGACTTTCTGGCCCTCATTTCAAATGATGATGCCTCATCTCAGGAACTGACCCAGGTACCACCGCCAACGAAGAAAACAAAGAGAAAGTCGAAAAAGTCTGTGTCGCAGGGCTCTGCTTCCGCTATATCAGATAAGACCCCTAATGTGAATGACCAACCTGCTAGATGATCACAGCAAAATGCAACACCCGGAGGCCTTCAGAGCTTCAGCACCGTCTGGGCGAATAATCCAGCTCAGAAATCAGTGACGATGATAAATATGCCAACTAGTCTACCCCTTTCACGACAAAGTGAAACAACTGACAGTTCCAAGAACACGATTGTAAGGATTGTCTTTACAACTATTAGACAAATCATGGAAAGTCTGCGAGTAGGACAAGTTAAAGCTGCCCTTAAAGGCATACTCTGCCTCAGAAGCCTTTCTTGCACTTTAATCAAGAAAATGACTTCCATCAGCGTTGACAAACAGAAACAACCAGTAATGTATCAAGGCCACACAGATTACGTTGTACTCACAATACTACAATAGAACTGTAGATGACTTCAATAAAAAAAAATCTGAATCATCTTTATATCGACAGCGGGTTCCCATCCCAATATTGGCTTTCTCGAATGCGGGGCTTCCAGATAACCGTTCAATTCCAGGATACAAGGTCTACTGAGATCTTTCAATAACGACATTTCTTAATGTATGTGCTACGTTGTATATTCGCCGAGAGTTACCTCAATGTATAGACCCTTTTGCTGTTTACAAACATGAACTGCCTCCTGCGTCCCAAGCAACTTCCGGCTCATAAAAAGTATGAACAAAGTCCACCCTAACACCGCTGTTTGAAATGTCGATGAAACGTTTAACCACCAATTCTCCAGGTGAACGCCAAGAGAACGAAGAAGCCCGAGATATGTTAAATATTTTCGAATACTCTTGTAAAGCAACTTGCCTCCTCCAAGACGTTAAATTGACCAGCCGAGGGCCCTCGTTAAATCTCCAACTTTGATGTGCGTTTTAGCGCTTATGCTTTCTAGCACTGGCGACATAGGCAAGCTCGACAGACTTGCAAAGACGGAGCGACCGTAAGTTGCTTGGGACGCAGGAGGCAGTTCATGTTTGTAAACAGCGAAAGGGTCTATAATTGCAACTCACTCTGTATATTCTGATGCTGACTTCGCTGCTGTAGAAATCATCAATTAAGACATCTACCACTGCAGTTATATCCCTCTAAGTCAAACCGGTCAGACACTGTCATGATGGACGCTTTACCAGATTGGTGCAAGCCATATTAACCTGATTTGATAGCGTGTGGTGATTTTAATGCACACCATACGCTTTGGGGAAGCGAATCAAATTGAAAGCTTAGAAGTCTAAAGCTTGAACAGTTATTTTCGGCAGTGAACTCTGTAGCCAACACAGGTGGGCCAGCTTTCTGCAGCAATCCTCTACTTTTTCTGCTCTAGATGTGGCAGCTCATGATACCACCTTTAGTCTTTCTTGGAAAATTGCCCCGGACACCATGAACAATTATCATTTTCGGATTTGGATAAATTTGCCAGGGTGCAGCAAGTCCAACACAAACTCGTATCGAGTCAGTATGTAGGACGACGTCAGCAGTTCCATCAATAAATTCATAGCTCCGATTATCACAACCATACTTTGCGCCCTGATGCTAAGCACGGAAGTCGTTCATTCGCCGGAACACTTTTCTTCTGCTGACTTAAAGTTTTTAAACCTTACTGCGGGTTGTCAAAGAGCTCAGTATAGTCCGAGACGTCACCCAGGTTCGTTCAACCGCACGGAATTTAATCGTATCTACGCTACACTTCGAGGATATGCCAATCACTTATGGCAGTCGCAGTGGTGGTCCTTTCTGAAGAACATAGCACACACACCTGGAAGCAAAATCTTGAAGGTTACCGGATCCATCAGTGGAGATAGACGTCCAATTTTGCCTTTCGAGACTCTAGCACTCGCTCAGACTACTTCCGTAAAAGAACTTGCAGACGATCTTGCTGACACGTACGAGGGCGAACGTACCGTATTACCGGTACAACCCACCGCAAATACAGCCAGCAATGGCATAGACAATGCGTTCACGAAGAAACTGACAGCAGCTTTACACCGATTTTGACGACACAGTGCTACAGAACAAGACGGGATATCTTACAAGGTTCTTCAGAATCTAGCCATTAGAAGCTTGATTGAATTGTTACGATTAATTAACTTCCCATTGGAAAACTGACAAGGTCCCTGAAGTGTGGAATTTGTCAATCGCCATGCCAATCCTAAAGCACGGGAAGCCATCATATGACCCATGCTCATATAGAACCGTGGCCTTGACCTCATGCGTTGCCAAATTTGTGGAACGCATGATCAAAAACAAGATGACATGGTTTCTGGAGAAACATAACTTGCTCCCTAACGAGATGACAGGTATTCGTGAGGCTTTTTCTACGACAGGCAGTATTATTTAATTATTCAGCAGCGTATAAGATGCTAAAGCTCAGCGACAAACTGCACATGCGATATTTTTTGACGTGGAGAAAGCTTTTTGACACTGCAAACATTGCAGGTATCCTCAGCGGCTTAGTACTATATGAATCACGGGCGGCATTCAAACCTTTCTGGCCAATATTTTGCAGGGTCGACAGTTTCAGGTTCGTCTTCGAAATACACTGAGCAACTTCCATTAAAACATAAAGGCCTTCCCCAAAAATTCATACTTTTCCCTGAACTATATAATATCGCCATGGTTTTCACTGCCAAAAGCAATAACACGTGGACCGCTAGCGATTAACGTTTCCATCTACGAGGATGACGCCTGCCTATGGGCAAGCCACTTGAGGCGCGCTGTGCTTCGTCGATCATTGCAGCCAGCCATGAGGTCTTTTCGTTTGTATCTGGCTACAGTCGAATTTCACAATTTCGATAATCAAGACAGCCTACATGCTTTTCTACATGTTGAAAGGCGATCATGCCCTGATAGTGATTTATATTTGAATACTACGAAGATTCGCCGGGTCAGGACCAATCGGCTTCTTGGAGGAACTCTCGACGCGAAGCTTCAGGGAAAACTACAAGCACATGTTATTGCCACAACGTCAAGTAAATTCATAAACGCCGTCTTTCGCATTGGTGGTCAGTCATGGGGGAGTTCACCCTTTTGAATGCTCCGTTTACCTAACCTTGTTGTGATGGGACGTGTGCTGTACTCGCTTCCATGCGCTCGACCTTCGAACATGCAGATCTTACGTCTGGAACGCATTCAATAACAAGGCATGCGTAAGGCACCGGGTGCCCCCGAGTTGCATCCAACGAAAAAGTGTACGCTGAGAGCAATACATTGCCTCTACGGCTCAGTATTACAAGAAACCTTATGCAACACTTTAAACGACTGCATGTGTCAAAAACAGGAACCGCACCAGTAAAGGTTCGTCCCTTGGTTGAATAGATGTTGACTGCCCAGCGGTGTCTTGCGGGGCCAATCGTTTGATGAGCCTTGTTCAGCGGATGATCAGAAGAGTGCGACAGATGCGGGAGGACTTCGTCTAAACCGTTTATTTAGACGTTACGAGCTATAGTACACAGTATATACAAAGCAAGGGGAAATTCCCGTCCTCCAAATTAGTCCAAGTCCAAGCCAGAAAGGGCTTCTCTCTCCCCAGTCACGGGCTTTTGAAGACGCTGACCCCCTCACTCTCGGGCGAGGATCAACCAATCATTTCAAAGTTTTGCTGGAGCCACGTGACATCCACCGTCGAATAGTTGGCAAGGGCGTCGATACACATTCGTTAACTTGCCAACGGACTACAGCCGACAGCTCCGTAACTTCGTCTCTGCATCCCGTTGCAGACAGAGCGGCGCCACCCCGGAACCCCCAGGTTGAAACCCAAGAAGCCCCGTAGAATGCGCAAGCCTCCAGATTCAAAAGAAAAACAACATCGCTTCCCGAGGGGTCATCCCGATGGGGGAGACACAGGAAGACGCTCTCCAGGGGGGCCGCGTCGGCGGAAAGGCCCGCGCGGTCTCCCGTTAGAAAAACAAAACCACACAAAACGACTGGGGAGGGAGCATCATACACGCCGCCGGACAAGGCGACCGTCGCCCGGCCGATCGAGAAACCAGACGTCTTTCCCAGAACCCTTACACCTTCCCCCAAGACTGTTTCTGGTCCTTCTTGGACCTGCTAAACAGTTAATCTAAACACACGCAAAAGAAATAAAACTAGATAACACTAGCGTGAACTTCTTCAAAACCGACTCAAAGCATGCAAACATAATCGTAAGCTGACAACAAAGTGAAACACCTAAAGACAACAAATTCTACTTTAACAAACCGGAATGCCCCGGTGCAAACATTAAAAAGGGGCCAAAACGCGTGCGTGACATTTCAAAGGCTGAAAAACAACACACACACAAAGAGAAAAACAGCGTTACATTCGCAATGCACGCATTCACAACAGCAACGAGAAGAACGTCCTTTTGAGTCCCCAAGTTCGACTCGCCAATTCACTTCACAGCCCCACAGCGCCCTGCGGCACGGGTGAGCGGGAACATTCACGTCTAACCGAGGCGGCATGGCATGATCACTCAGTCGACTCCCAAGATAAATTGTGGAGCCCAGACAACGCGGCAGCATTTCCGTTAGGCTGGTTCCCTTCCCATGCTGGACTGTTACATGTGACGCTGAAGGGCCGAGGCCCACCTAACCAACCCCACAAACCAGTGCTTCGCTGTCCTCATCTCTTCCGCCGTTCTGTTCAACTTCACAAGGATAGGCTGCTGTACCTCCCTGTTGCACCTGAGCCTTACCGCTCCGAGCTTTCAAAAGTTCCCAATCTTCCCCGGCAAGCAAACAGTTCACTCCCTCCGCCAGCTGATCGGTGAGCGCGCACACTAAGTCGGCTTTAGTTGGGTTTTCTACCGCCCCTGGACAGTTCAGTCTTATTGGAAGTGTTGCAAGCTTGGCCTGAATGGCGTGGCCAAAGGCGCCCACTAGCTTCACCGTGCCCGACGGTTCCCTCAAAGCTTGAGGTAGCAGGCTCTCCCGTACTACAGTCATTTCGGTACCCGTGTCGAGCACTGCTTCGGTGTGTACGTCGCCGCACGCCAGTTGAACCAATTGTAGCTTCGAGCGGCCCGTCTCCGAAATCGACCGCCTCACCTCAACCCGAGCGGTTAACGCTCTGTCTGTCTGCCCTTTCGGTTCAGGAAAAGTTTGCCAGCCCCTGAGGCACCTCACTACCGGAAGCGCGAGGGCAGTGCTTGGCAATGTGTCCCTGCTCATGACATACATGACACCTTACAGCCGCTCGACCCGAGTTCACGGGACCTTTGGACCCTGGCGAGCGCCCCGTCCCTGACTGTTCTGTTGGAGCGTACACCTGTTTCGTGGCGCTCCCTTTCCCTTTTGCCTGCTCATAAGTCTGTAACACCCTCGCCACCTCGACCGGTTTTAACCAAGTCTCTCCCTCGCGAAGGCGAACATACTCCAGACCATCGGTACTCAGGCTCGCCTTAATCCGATCAGCAACCATGAGCTCCGTTACTGTCTCCTGCGTGTCCGCACCTCTTACCTGAAGGTAATACGTGAAGTAGGTTCGGACACGGGAGGCGAACTGAGCCCATGTTTCATCTTTTCTTTTGGCTGCGCTGTCGAACCTGTCTAGGTACTCAGCTGGCGTGAGTTTGAGTTCGCTCAGCACCGCCCGTTTTACCGACTCGTAATCTAAACAATCGTCTTGCCCTAGACTGCGCAGCAGGTAGCGGACACGCTCCGTTAGTACCGGCATAATCAAATGTACTCGACTACTATCCGGCACCTGGTACGTGGTAAACAATTTTTCCACCTCATCAAACCATAGCGGAACGTCCGCGTCACATGGCAGGCGGTACCCTTTCAGAACTTTTGCGCATTGCGCAACCAGGTCTAAGCCTGCGTGCCGTTGATCGTCTGTTTCCGACCCAGAGGACGAAGGTCGACCACTCTCTTTTCCCAGCTCTGCTCTGCGCAACGCGATCCGCTCTTCGGACTCAATCTGAAGTTGCGCTTTCCGCAACTCAAATTCTAGCTCGAGCCTCCGAATTGCGACCGCCTCCGATTCCTTTTCTGTCGCACCCTGTGGCGCGTCCTGCCCCTGACGAGAGGCTCCTGTCCCCTGCGAGTTCTCTCCATTTAACCCGTTCTCCATGTCGGCTAACATCTGACGCGTCAAAACCATGAGTCCCGCCAATTACCAGCCATGCCAACCTCGACCCAACGCAAGAAATCCCACTCACCCGGCGCAAACGTTGCAGCAGTTTGACGCCCAGAGCCCGGATATTGCGTCCTCAGTAGTCGTCCTTGGCCTCGGCGTCGGAACTCCTGACCCTTGAGGTCCCTGGTTTCAGCCACCGGTCGTTCAGCGTCGCTGTCCGATGACCCAGGTGGTTTTCTCTCCGTCGATGTGCCGCATGTGCCGCTTTCCACCGGCAAAGCCGCTTCGGCAGTGCCGCTCCCTGACGCTCAGCGTTGCTTGTCGACGGATTCCGTAGGTCGCTCCGTTCAAGCACCTGGCCAGTCAGGAAGCTTCAGCTGGACCACCTCTGTCGCTTTCTTGATCCTCCGATCCTCACCGAGGCTCGCTCATCGCTGTCGTGCTGCGCCAGTAAAGGTTCGTCCCTTGGTTGAATAGATGTTGACTGCCCAGCGGTGTCTTGCGGGGCCAATCGTTTGATGAGCCTTGTTCAGCGGATGATCAGAAGAGTGCGACAGATGCGGGAGGACTTCGTCTAAACCGTTTATTTAGACGTTACGAGCTATAGTACACAGTATATACAAAGCAAGGGGAAATTCCCGTCCTCCAAATTAGTCCAAGTCCAAGCCAGAAAGGGCTTCTCTCTCCCCAGTCACGGGCTTTTGAAGACGCTGACCCCCTCACTCTCGGGCGAGGATCAACCAATCATTTCAAAGTTTTGCTGGAGCCACGTGACATCCACCGTCGAATAGTTGGCAAGGGCGTCGATACACATTCGTTAACTTGCCAACGGACTACAGCCGACAGCTCCGTAACTTCGTCTCTGCATCCCGTTGCAGACAGAGCGGCGCCACCCCGGAACCCCCAGGTTGAAACCCAAGAAGCCCCGTAGAATGCGCAAGCCTCCAGATTCAAAAGAAAAACAACATCGCTTCCCGAGGGGTCATCCCGATGGGGGAGACACAGGAAGACGCTCTCCAGGGGGGCCGCGTCGGCGGAAAGGCCCGCGCGGTCTCCCGTTAGAAAAACAAAACCACACAAAACGACTGGGGAGGGAGCATCATACACGCCGCCGGACAAGGCGACCGTCGCCCGGCCGATCGAGAAACCAGACGTCTTTCCCAGAACCCTTACAGCACCTTTTCACCGTTTGGACGAGAGAGCTGGGTCCAGATACAACCACCTTTTACGAACAGTATATTTCATGGAGCCATCTTTTCTTAGCACAAAACCACCGGAGTACATGAAAAATACCCCCTGGCGCCAGCATTCGTTTGAGTGCCAGGAACATCTACCAGGCATTTGAAAATAAAGGACACCCCAGACATCATTCTTCGTAGAATCCTTGAAGAGGCTCTGGAACTGCGGTGCATGGGCGCTCTTCGAGTTTACACCGACGGCTCAGTGCACCGAGCCCGACGAAGCGCAACTGTCGCTTTTGTGATTCCAGCAAAGAGACTTCAATGGAGTGGCCGATTTGATAAATTGGGATAGTCAACATTCGCTGAAATGGAGGCCATCAAGAATGCTCTGTCCACATTTGCTAAAACCATGCACTCCGGTAACAACAACTAGCTGTCGTTATAATCGATTCCCACACATTCCTTGGAAGGCACTCGACACCAGGATGTTGTGACGAACAAGTTAGGGCAATCCTAAACCTACAGAAAGCCCTGGCAGCAAAAAGCCTCACAGTACGGTTTCAATGGATACCTTCACATGTTGGAGTTCCTGGAAATACCGAAGCTGACCAGCAAGCTGGAAATGCACATAATAAAGTCCACTCAAAAGTCCTGTAAATTTGAAAATTTTAAGGACTCGCGTCAAAAGAACACATAAAAAATCTTGCTCGTTCAAACCGAATATGGTACCGGCCCTGCATCACCCGTGCAAACAACGCCCTTCTTATGCGTTTACTCATCAATAGTGTTTTTACTAAATATGTTCTACATAAAATTGGTTTTGTGGACAGCCCCTTGTGCACAACGTTAAATAAAAAGAAACGATTTAGCATCCGCTGCTTCATGGTGAAGATTACGAAATACTGCGAGATGATTTTTTCATCAAAGCTCGCTATATTTGGCAATATAGCGCCGGAAACGGCAAATCTTATATTTTGTTCTGGATGCGTACACCGACGCCGTAAACTTCTGCGAATACTTCTCCACTTCCTGACCTCTGCCGGCCTATCCCACAGGCTGTTACAGTCCTTCACGGTTACGTAATCTGCTCGGAGCAGAAAGGCCCTGCCCCATAGTAATCAAGCAGGCGTATCTGTGTGTGTGTATGCGTGTGTGTGTGTGTGTGTGTTGGTGTGTGTGTGTGTGTGTGTGTGTGTGTGTGCTCGTGTTCTATATGTTCGTCACAATCATACAAATTGCCATTTCTTTTATAATTTTCGTCCTCCTTTTTCTTCTGTACGCCCTCTCCCCAATTCTTTATTTCTTTTCTGTGAGAAACAGTTCTTCAACCCGAGCAAGAACAACATCTCCCTCACCTCTATGACAACTCCTCAGCCCCGAGCCGGGAGACGCTCCCTCACGTGCTCCAGCGTAATAAAAAGAAAATAGAAAAAGAGATACCGAAGCGCCGCCACTCAAGATGTGGTTTGAAGTAACCTCCCAGAGATGAAAGAAGCGTACCCTACTGATGGTGGCACGAATCTAGCAATTTCGATAGTTTTACGCATAGAATTTAGCGAATTTTACACATGGAGAGTTTTTTTTTCGTTCCCCAGCATTACAAAAAAAAAAGGAAAAAGCATATCAACGATGAGGCTGCAATGCTAAGCCCCTCTTGTGCCCAATCAGGTGAGCCTTACTACAGAAGACGAGGGCGCCACAACTGGAGCGAAGCCTAGAAGCCCAGACCGTGGTGAGCTTGTACTACCCAAACAGAAGGTGCCCCCGTTAGTTTAAAGCTTCACTACAGGAGGCCTGTTTCGTGTGATGCCATCTGCCTACAAAGGCCGTGCCGCAAGATCCGTTCCATGGTACCCTGGAATATACGTCACCACTTTGACACACTGCGGCTGCTCTAGACACAGAAGCGCAGGGAACACTAAGCGCAAGCCCTGTCGGCTATACTCCGTTTTACATCAGGTCCGGCCGCAGCCGACGCTACAATTCTATGCAGCCAATCAAGAACCACCGAAAGTGCTTCGTCACGGCGCTCATCACCTTTGTGTGGACTTGAAGTGAGATGGATCATAGGCCTGACTTTCTAACTAAAAAAGTGAAGCGCAATACAATGTGCATTTATTTTTAGGATATCCCCATAGCGTAGTTAGTGACTTGGCCATTCCGAATGTAACCGAGTGTGCGGTTGCTTGTGCAAAAGTTAGCCAAAGTCTACAAACCTTTCGTTCGCTGCACACGCCGTGTGAAGAAAGATCAGTAAGCAAATTTGAAAAATTTTTGCGTTTGTTTAATTGGTTTATACAGTTATATAGAAATGTATATATATTCGAACTCAAATGCCCGCGTTAGGATCAACTTTATCAATTTGAGAGTCAGTAATTTAAACCAACGTACCTCGCATTCAAACTTTTCAAGTGCGAAATAGACGCAACATGATCCCGAGGAAATGTTACGGTTAGCTTCTGTTTTACGATTTCAGTAGATGTTCGGCTGTAATGTATGTTCTCGTACAATTCCGAAAAACAAATATTTCATGGCCTGTAGCTGAGCCGGTTGGTTATCCATGCTTACTGATTACCAGCTGAACGTTAACAAAAGCCACGAAGAGAGAAAGATACGCACTGCTGGAGTAGCAACCCTTTTAATAAACTTCATTTTTCTCAACCTCATCCTAAATAGGGTAGCTTCGACTTCTTCAGTCAGAGCTTAGGCAGAAACTTCCTTTTTCTCCCCACGAACCGTGTAGTTTTCCTCTTCTTCGACTTTCGGATCTTGCAAAACTTCCTTCTTTTTGTCCTTTATACTTCCGGTGGTGTCACCCTCGTTTCACTCGGTCGGATCTTAGAGTCAAAAGGTCCCAACTTGGTTCATTCGAGGGCCGCTCTCCTCAGATACAATTTTTCTTTGGGAAAGAGCACGATGGAGGCAACACTCACGCATTCTCCCTCCCACTCCTCAATGGCCAGCGCCTCGAGGAGCTCCCTTCCAAGCTTCTTTCGGTGTTTTGCTATGATCGGTAATGTTTGTGAAATCAGGAGCACATTTGCAGGCCCGACAATGTGCCGAAAAGTGGCCCGCCGACGTTAGTGCGGCCACAGAGGCTGCATGTTCTCTGGTGCGATCGTTTACGCACCTCCCTGTTTGACCTATGTAGCTTTTGCCACATGACATAGGGATCTTGTAAACAACGCCTTTTTCGCATGGGGCGTAGGTTGTTCGATGCGCAGTGCTGCAGGTCGTCGTCCCATTCTGGGCGGTTTTCCGGTTCACCCTACGGCACATGGCGTATGCATTGTTGGGGATGGAGCACAAAACGTGGGTGCCTTGTTGGCCGGCGATCTTTTTTAACCGATGATTAATGCCGTGAATATATGGGACCACTACGAAAGGCTAGGGGGGTTTCTTTTCGTTGTTTGAAAAATCAAATATCAAATAACGCAAAAGAAACCCCCAAAGCCTTTCGTAGTGGTCCCATATGTTCACGGCATTACTCATCGGCTAAAAAAGATCGCCAGCCGACAAGGCATCCACATTTCGTGCTCCCTTCCCCCAACAAGGCGTGCCCCCATGTGCCGTAGGGTGAGCCGGAAAACCGCCCAGAATGGGACGACGACCTGCAGCACTGCGCATCGAGCAACCTACGCCCCATGCGAAAAAGGCGTTGTTTACAAGATCCCCATGTCATGTGGCAGAAGATACATAGGGCAAACAGGGAGGTGCGTAAACAATCGCACCAGAGAACATGCAGCCTCTGTGGCCGTACTAACGTCGGCGGACCTTTCGGACCATTGTCGGGCCTGCAAATGTGCTCTGATTTCACAAACATTACCGTCGTGTCAAAACACCGAAAGCAGCTTGGAGGAGCTCCTCGAGGCGCTGGCCATTGAGGAGCGGGAGAACGCGTGAGTGTTGCCTCCATCGCGCTCTTGCCCAAAGGAAAAATGTATCTGAGGAGAGCGGCCTCGGATGAACCAAGTTGGGACCTTTTTGACTCCAAGATCCGACCGAGTGAAACGAGGGTGACACCGCCGGAAGTATAAAAGACAAAGAAGGAAGTTTTGCAAGACCCGAAAGTCGAAAGTCGAAGAAGGAGAAACAACACGGTTCGCGGAGAAAAAAGAAAATTTCTTTCTAAGCTCTGTCTGAAGAAGTCGAAGCTACCCTTTTAGGATGAGGTTGAGGAAATGGAAGTTTATTAAAAGGGTTGCTAGTCCAGCAGTGTGTATCTTTCTCTTCGTCGCTTTTCCTAACGTTCAGCTGGTAATCAGTAAGCAAATATTTCAGTTTCATAAAAGTACGAGTCATCGTAAGCACCAAAGAGTCTCAGTCCCACTGCCAAATATTCATGATATCCGAATTCTTCGTTCGCTCCCTGATGGCAGCCTGCATTTTCTCGATGTTTTCACGAGTGAAATGCTGCTTCCAATCTCCCACCACTCCCTTGCGGAGGATATGGACGTCGGTCGATTGGCAAGACTCCTGGTTGCTGATAACCTGGGGTGGCTGAAGGTGTGGCGAGTTCGTGGTAAGAACCTCGAGGACCTTTTTGGGGCTCGTCTTCAGGATATTCTTCATGAAATCCACGGTGCTCTTCTCGAGGACCTGCTCAAACACGTCCTCGTTTTCTTCGAGCATTCTCTTGTGTTCTTCACCTAAAACGTCGGCCAACCGTAGGACAACTTTTTTTTTGTTTCTCTGGAGTTCTTCGTACGTGATAAAAAACACGTTCGGGTCGGCTCTGTGGCTGTAGCCAGAAAGAATATGCTCAAAGTAGTCGCCAAAACCGATTTTTGCGTCGAGAAACGCTACTAGAAAGTCGTCGAATGATCCGTCGATGAAATTCATGCCGGGACATTCTCGTGCAAAGTGGTAGCACGACACGCAGCAATCCCAGGGGTTGCGTGCCACGTAGATGTACTTTGCCTTGGGGCTGAGGCGAAGTTTGCTCATGGAGAAATGGGTCCGGAGGAGTCTGGGGGATGAAGTCGACTTGACTTCTATGATTTCGAGGAAAGGTGCCCTCTCGAGGGATTCGTTGTACGTCTTCACCGACACCCCCTTGGACAAGAGCAGCTGGACGATTTGCTGCATCCAGTGTGACCCAGATCTGGGGTACGATACCTGAAAAAAGAGAAAAGCAATTGAGCCAAAAAAGATGCCAGAGGACTGGCTGGGAAAGAAATCTCCAACCATGGGGATCGTTTGCAATATAATGGCTGACGCTGTCTGCGAGTGTCCGTCGCAAGTGCACATGCGCTGCGTTGTCGCGTGGCTAGAAGAAAAACAACCGGAAAGATTGAGACGGTTGTGGACGATTAACGCTTTTGCCACCTCCTCGCACCTAGCACTGCAAACACGGCCCATAAACGTGGTGACCCTGATCGAGCAGTGCGGAACTCTCTGTTCTCTTGAAGAAAGGAGTCGAGGCACACCTCGAGTTAACCAGCCATGTACACGTTACTGAGAAAAAGTAACCAAATAAGGTTACTTCTTACTCACTAGAAGAGTTACTGCGTACATTACTCAGCTGCTAATAGTCCAAAGGAACGCGTTACTTCAGCTCATACGTAAGAGTTACATTTTTGTTGTTCTCTGAAAGTGTTGTTCTTCTGAAGCAGTTGCCGACTCGTAATATTTTGCATTACTTTAACGACCTTGGGCACGCTTGTTATTTTCTTGCCGGCACTCTTTTTTTTTCGTGCAAGTCGAAGGAGGGAGCTTAGGTAGAAAACCACAGAGAGGTAATTTGTGCCGTGAACGCTCCCCTCCACAATCGTAAAAATACCGTTACTGAGTGTCTCCATCAACACGTAACAAGGGCACGTTACTTGTTCCTTCTCTTGAAAAGTATGGAAGTTGTTACTTCGCTAAAAAAGTAACAAGTCAGATGTAAGGCGTTACAGTACACATTATTTAACCAAAACTGAAATTTGTTTTATTGACCTCTGAAAGGTGATCATCTACACCCAGACGCATAGTTATTTTTGTAGGTAGAGAAGAGTACGTAGCCGTTTACTTCTTTATCTACGCATAAAGAAAAACAAGAAGTTAACCAGTAGTTAAACTGATATACGAATAATTTTTCCAGGATTAGAATGAACCTTCTAGAAGCCTCAAGAACAACGCAATTAGAGTTATTCTTTTTTGTTGACGTGCATTGAAACTTTTGTATTATGTGTCTGTCATTAATTTTCTCATGAAACAATCGTGGGGATCTTTCATTGTGCAATTATGAATTCTTCGCGCAAGTACTATATTGCAACGAATAAATTGTTGGGCGTTAGTCTTTATGATGCCGTTAGTGTTACAAAAATGTAAAGTTCAAATGAAACGTAATATCACCAAAAAGACACACACACTAGGTTACCAGGATGCACCAGATCAATACTTTATTGACAAGAAATACTACAGGAACATTAAGAAATAAGAAATTCAACGCCCTCACGAAGTGCATAAAGAAGTAAAGCCAAATTTGCCAAAAGCTACGATCGACTCGGAGCAACTCCTAACCTAATGGTAGTAAACTTTTAAGCAATTCGAGGTGATTACACTTCTACGAAAAAAAGTCTGAATGAACGTCCTAGTCGCGTCAACCACTTGATTTATACGTGGAACACTCCGCAGCGCGCTTGTCAGGTAATTGGCCTCATGTCTAAGATATAACGCACAAGATCAATCCTTACCTGTATAATATCGCCCTCTTGTGGTTCAAGGTCGGGACTTGCCGGTAGAGCGGGGCTGAAGTAGATGCTGCATGGTTCACCGTCGATGTCCTGAGTCACTCGGGACGCGCCCCGGTGTGGTCATGTCTGAGTATAGGTTTTGTGGGGACGCCCCAGCTTCAATTAAAAGAACCGATGGTGCAAAGAAAACAAAACATGCCGGTCACAATTGATCCATACGCAAACATAAACTTTGCATAAACGAGCCCGCGATCGCCCACAACAGATTCACGGAAGGTGAATCGTCTGCGCCTGCGCGGTGCTCACAGCAGCTGCATCCACAGTGGCGCATTCGTTTCTGTTTTCGCATTCGTGTTCCAGCGTTCATATTGGTTAACGTCACCGTCCTCAGCGTAATTACGGGGCGATATAAGACGCTAAAGAATTGACATGTCCCAGGTTTTGAAAATTGTCGGTTGGCTTTGCGGAACGGAAGTCCGTCCGCTTCTTGTATATGGGTAGCCATGATGTCAGAACGTCGAGCAAATATCTGTTGATAGAAAAACAAAAATAGTGGGTAAACCTTGAGACATCTAGCTGAGGTCCAGCCCCTATGCTTCCAATCAAAGCCAATCAGAACTCCCCGTCGTTCTGAGGTAACCACAACTCCTGCGCAGAAGCGCAAGAAGCCTTGCATATCGCCACGAGAAGCGACCGCCGAAATGGAAAAGGTGGAGCGGCAGACAACGGATGAGAGGAGAGCCAAGTTACTGGCGCCCCGGTGCGTGAGACGCCAAAACACACTTGTCCCGAGCGAACAAGCGTGTTTTGGGCCGTCGCCGCTGGAAAAGCTTTGCGGTGACGTCCAGGCTCCCCGAGAAATAGCTCTCCGATGCTCTTTGCCACCAGATCCTCGCGCTCCAAATCTGCGACCGGGCACTCTATGGCCCCGTCGTCAAACTGCCAAGCTTTGTGAGTATAGAGGAGTCTATGTCTCAACATACTGTTGAAAGAAGGGAGTTGGATCGGACTTTCTTTGATTATAGATTACTACAGACAATTCACTTTTTATAACATTTTGAATGGTTAAAAACTGGTTCTTTTAGATAACAGATCAGTATGAATCCTGTACGGTGGATTTTCTATTAAACGCACAATTTGCTTTTGCAGAATGCATAGGTAGTCTATATTTGTTTGTTGTTGTTCCCCATACAAGTAGGCAGTAGTTAAAATAATGAATGAACCAATGCGTAATACGTATAGTTCTTTTTTATTTGATGTGGCAATAAATGTCTACTTCTATAAATTAGACCAATCGAGCGCGAGATCTTGGTACTTACTTTAGCTATATGAGACCAGCTAAAGTTTTCGTGAAAGAAAACGCCAAGTAAATTGTGCGAACACGTTCAATAATTTCGCCATGCTTATTTGCAATGAGCCATAACGATACTTCCTATAGAGTTGCTCTTAAAAATTAGAAATTATTTTATCTTTTATACTTAACAAAGCCTACTCCGCGGACTTTTGCTTCTGAAAGCCGTAATATTGTTCTGATATATAATTTTTTTTGGAGTCCTGCTGTTAGGCGTTTGTTTCGGGTTTGTGCGGCGACGCCGTCGCCGACGGCGTCGCCGCACAAGTCGCATTGCACGTTGCAATGGGACCTTTCCCATAATGACGTCATACGTGACGTCACGCGTGACGTCATGAGACCAAAATTTTCCCTCTAAACTTGGCAGACAATTTTTCGCCTAAATTTAGCAAGAAAATATTTCCGCTAAATTTAGTGGGGCATCTCCCGCTAAATTTAGCCTGGAAATTTCACTATCGTAAATCATACGTGACCCTCCCCTCCGTATTCTCGCCTCCTTCTCCTCAAGAGCTGCGCTCTAATTCGACATTACAAAGATTTGTAAGTTAGTCGTGTTTTGTTTATTTAGTGTAAAAGTCGTTTATTGATAAATTGTTCTATAATTTTCGAAAAAATTGGTGGAGAAAAAAATTGTTCTATAATTTTCGAAAGTATTGGTAGAGCCGCAATTGTTCTATAATTTTTGAAATAATTTTTCTCCCCTCCTTTATGTATTACTGATACTCTACCAATTTTTAATTTACTTGTTTAATAAACCTGTGTCCAGAACTAGGTTACACATGTCGCATGTGGGATAGTGGTTGGCTAATCAAGTTGGCAACTGATCTTGTAGGTCAAGCTTGTCTGCAATCCACACTGCAAGCATTATTATTCTTGAGTTTTTCTATTAAGTTGGTCATTTCTGATTTTGTTTTCTGGAAACATAAAAAAAAACTAACTGTCTGTGCTCGATGTGATGTAATGTTCGCAATCAGTAATGCTTGCCGCGTATTTGCATACACTCGATGCACTACACTCAACAAAGTGTCTCGTTGAATTTATCAGCGAAAGCGTAGTCCCAGTGAGAGAGATGCCTTCGACAGTAAGCGCCTGACAATTCTACACATTTTTGTTGGTTGACATAAAGGTGGCGACAGTAAATTGCTAGATTTTTCTAGAATTATAATACATGTCCGCGAACCCTTTTCAGAACATTTGGCTCGTGTACCAAGCTTAACGTCACAGGATAACTTGTCTCCTTTCCTTTTTAATTTCAATTGGGTAGTCCGGGTTCCTCGTTTTTAATAAATAAACCGTAAAGCTTATCACGATACTTTATTCTTTTTGAAACGCGGGGTCAATCCAGGGTTCTCTTGATTTCTAGTTCGTTTTGAGCTCCATCATAGGAAAAACGTTGTAATACTAGTTGTTTTATTGTCGTCATAAATATGTCCTACATGCTATATTGGGGTCTAACCAATTTTAAAATGTGTTGTTCCAATTTATCTCTGAGACTAAGCTTCGAAAAAATTGATTTTGTCCTGGTTCATCAAATATGAAAAAGAAAAACTGGTTTTGTCTGTTAAAAAATAGTCCCTAAGCCATCACTATCCCAAAATCACCAGAAAATCATTCTGGGCAATTCTGGCGTTTATTACGACCAATAAAGTCTGTAAACTGGAAAGCACATGCACAATTTGGCTTACGTATTCTTCGCTTCATTTTGGCCCAAATAAAGCGCGCAGAGAACTAACATAAAATATTGTATCACGAATGACACGTGATGATGATTGTGCAAGCGACTGAGATAAGCTGAGCGTTTAATGGGGACCAACTTGTGCCCAAAAATAAAAGGAAAGAGAAGAAGATAACAACAGAGCGTCGCTGAGCATGCGAAGGAGCGTCGAAGAAATTCGAGCAGCAAGGATCGAGCAGCTGAAGGCGAAGCTGACTGCGGCTCTCCACGCCGAAGCCCCATATGTGCCGCGTGGGCTTCTGGAATAGTCGGCGTAGAAAGTTCTGCGTGTAGAACCTTCTGACCTCGGAGCAAGCAGCACCGGTTCTCAAATTTGCCAGAACTCGCGTCGGAGTCAGCAAAATGCGTCCCCGCGGCCAGGGCATGAACCCCAGCTTTCTGCGTGGAAGGCACGTCGCGATAGCCGTTAGGCCCCGTGGCGCGCTGTACCTGCTTGGTCAGCTGTACGCTCGCGGCAATATTATTGAAGATGTGCGTGTAAAAGTATAGAAGGCCGTTCTTGATTTTACGAGTAGTTACCCGGCCGTATATTACGGCAAAGACTCAGGTCAGCCTAAAAAGAACGGCATTTATCGATCGCATTGAGAAACTCAGTTGTAGGCATTATGGAAGTTATTCCTTCAGGTAGCAAGAATCAGTTTCCCTGTTGTAGATGTGAAGAAGGAAGGTTGAAAGTTGGGAAAGGGTTCAGGTCAAGGCCTCGTTTTGTTGGGCTTTGCAGGCCAGAGTTTACTTTTCTCCACGTACTACCCTACCATTTAGTTTTACGTGAGTCACGTATAATCCTAACCCGTGGGATTTTGCGCAGAGGCTGCACACTCGTTCACCCCGATTCCTTCACTGGTTTAGGTTTCGTGCTTGAATCTTGCCGAGCACGAGGCTCCACTAATGGAAAGAACTGTGCGCAGAACCCTCCACGAAGCATGCAACGCTCGGGACGCTCTAAGCTCCGTGTGCATATACCTTCGATGACTGCACATTGGGCAGTTGTGCTGGCAGTGAGCAAGGCGTGGGCAAGCGGGATGAGACCGGCCCGGCAACTCGGCTGGAGAAGCCGGACACATCGGTTGGCATCGCGCCGATGTGAAGGAGGTAGTTATGGCGTCTGTCAATCCTAACGGTGTCCGGCGCTGGGGCGCCGTTGGGATACTGTACCCATCCGTCCGTTGCGCCATGCAGGGAGTGCAGGAGGTGTTGGAAGCTCGAGGGCGTACCGCAAGCTGAGAGTCAGGCGTTGCATCGAAGGCTTCGCGACACCTACGATTGCAAGGCAAGGCGCCCGGATGGGCCGAATGGTATTGGCTAAACCCTCGGCATTGGAAGCGGTTGGCTCGTGCCGTGGCAGAAATGAGCGGTTCAGCGGAGAGTTAGCCTTGGGTATCCCGGTTCCGGGTCGGCGCTCGGGGCGGCTCGGAAAAGTGCGCCGTTCCTCTAGCTTGGATTTGGAGGTGCTCTGAATCTCGCAGACCCGACTTCCGGAAGACCGCTGCAGCTTGACCGGCCGGATATTGTCCCACGAATGACGGACTGACGAGGCGGGAGAAAGAGGGTAATGCGGGCAAACTCACGCCAGAAATGGAAATGGAAGAGACTGCGTAGACCGAGAGCAACAGCAGTGGCGTTGGCTGTCGGCAACAACTGGCTATCGCTAGAGAGAATCGGCGAATGAATTCGGCAATATAGACGCTCGGCATATCTGCAATATGGAATATTGCACCTAGAATGTTGGGGAAGAGAGCTAGAAACTGAGACTGACTACGCATTCTCCGTGCCACTAGGTGCGTGCACTGAGCCTGGGCGAAAGTGAGAGGAGAAGCAAGGGCCAGCACCTAGGAAGGCCATGGAAAAGCAGAGCCACCTCGCCCTGCGCTGCCATCCCTCTGCCTTCCCGCCTTCTAGTGCTCGGCCTTGCCTGCACTGCAATTAGTGAGACACGGAGCCAATAACCCCAGAGTCGTTGGGGCTTCGGGCTAGGCTGAGAATCTTCCTACAGATGACTGGAGGAGCCAGCCCATCTTCTCCGACAGGCACGTGCCAATATACCCTAAGGCTGCTGGGTGGCTTCCCAGGGAGCCGCCATCTGCGGTCGTCCCACCTGAGCGTCGCATCTAGGAGCTTGGCCCCACCAGGGTGCATGGAGCGTCTTGGACCGGTCCGTTGTGCGTCCCTCCTCCCTCACGCGACGAACGCGGTCCCCCGGGTGGGCGGCACCTGCCATCCCAAAGTGCGGTGCGTTGCGACCCTGGCAGCTTCGGTCTATAGAAGTTCCGGCCAGCGGCACTGGCCGAGCGTGAGGTTGCCAGGAGGCGTCCCCCTTTCCGGCCTGCCCAAGCTTTTGCGGACCATGGAGCTGGAGGAAACGGCTTCCCGGAGGAGAATAGGGCGTGTGCCCATCCGCCGCCACTGGCGCCACCAGGATTATGGACAGGCGACAAAGCAGCGCATCATCTGCAACGGGTGTCAGAGCGTAAATCGAGAGTCCGGTCGCCAGCTTACGCGAACCCGTCGCGCCTGCCCGTCGGGCGAAGGGTGTTTTGGATGCGGTGGCGCATCGGTCCGGAGTTCGCGGCGTCGGACGGATTTATAAAGGCGTTGTTGCCACAAAGATGCCCCGCCAGTCTTTATTTATTTAAAATGCCCTCGGGAGCCAGAGCGCATTAGAGATGGGAATGGATTTGCGATGACATTGCGCACAAAAATAACAATGTGGAGAATATAGGGGAGATACAGATGGGTAGGAAGGGCCTACCTTACGGCGTTAGCTAGTGCATTCTTGAAATGTCTATGATCTTTGATGGTTGCTGTTGGTGCAGGAACGGGATTCCACTCTTTGGGTGTGCGTGGAGTGCGAATCAGCAAAAGAAGAGGCGTTGCATCGAGAGGAATGGAACACCGACTGCGATCTAATCGACATGAAATGTATCGAGGAGAAAAATGGTACTACTTAGATGCGGGTGGCGATACAGCTCGTGAAAAAGGCAGATGATTTTGTCGAGATGCTAGGAGATTGTAGATCAGACTAAATTCATTATTAACTGCGTTGGCTGTACTATTATAATTAGAGTATAAAGGAAGGAGTTATTTTGAACTGCGTTTCTATTGAGTCAATTCTTTTCTTTGCTGATTCAAACTGATGTGGCATATTGAAGTTTAGGCCAGATTAGCTGATCTATACATTCTTAATTGAGAGAGTGAAATATGCCTCTGAAAAGGATCACGTCTCAAATGTCCATGACATTTCTGTTAACGTCGTTAATTAGGTATGCAGCGTGAATGTTCTGAGTAGTAAATATATGAACACTGGGAAGGAGGGTATGGCATCTCAGGGCTGGTTGTCAAGATAGTAAAGTGGGAGTTATTCCAGAAACGGGGAAAACTTTTCCATTTGTGGAGTGTACAACAAGTTCCTCTGGTGCAGCTACTGGGACACGGTGGGACCGCACTGCTGGATGACCGGGTGGCCCTGAACCTGGGCCTACGTGCAGGCCCTGGTAGGCCTGGGACCGGGGCTGGGTGCTGGCCCCAAAGGAGACCCAGGGCAGCTGGCAGCCCTGCAGACCAAGGAGGCTCCAAGGGAAGTGGAGTGGCCACCATCTGTGGGCAAACAAGAGAACAGAGCCCTGGTTCAATGACTGCCCAGTCCAGGTTTTGAGCCTCGGCGATCAACAAACCTGTTGAGCCTCAGCATCAGCAGTAACCTCAACAGAATTCACTCCTAAGGCAGTGGCTTATCTGGGACTGGTTTTAGGCTAGGTCCCGAATAAGGCATTGCAAGATGTCGTAGCAGAAGGCACGCCGTAGTTGTCTTGTAAGACCTACGGCACGAGAGGGCCACTGCCCTCGCTGGGCAGGTGCACGTGGACGGGGGGGGGGGGGTGCCATGGCTCCAGGCCCCCCCCCCGCAGAAATGCTCTATTTTGCTGGGACCTCGTCTCCCCCCTCCCCTCATATAGCATTTGTCATGGCGGACCCCCCCCCCCCCCCCGAAACAAAATCCCGGCCTTCACGTGCCTGTCGCTGGGTAATGCGGTGCCTTACCCCCCTTGCCCAGTGGATTTGTCTTTGTTCAAGTTTGGCACATGTACAGTCAAACGCCCGATATAGCCCTATATACGCTACAAAAGGACCATTTGTGAAATGAACTCAAGTCTCGGCTAATCTCTCCTATTGTTCCTCGCGGCGTTTTATGGCCGCTAAATAAATCCCGTTTAATGAATATCTGCTGCGAACAATGTACCCGGCCCGTGGGCGCAAGTAGCCGTTATTAAGAATTTTGTAGGCCCAAAGTAAGCAATTTGACAAATTTTAGCACCTGTGTATGGCGGAGAAGAGGGAAAACCTGACGTGACGGCAACGGCGGCAACTGGCATGAAGGACAAGAGCGCAAGCCTTGACGCAACTGGATCATGGCTGGCTTGACACTTTTTTCTGACAACATTGGGTGGAAGTCTTGAGAGAACCAGTTGTTTTGACCCCTGATGCATCACAGCTGTTCGAGCGTGTTCGGGTGCCCTATGCAAACAGCAGCTGTTGGATTTCCTACAGGCCTTACGAACCATTCCTTAGATAGGGTGATGTCGGCACCGATTTGAGCAATGCAATCCATTCTTCGAAGAATGCAAATGAGCAGCCTGCGTTGACTACCCGTTTCCCTGAAACAGCTCACGACCACCCGTGCTGCAGCGGCGTACACAGTAGCTTGGATTACGTTATGCATACGTTGATTTTTGTAAACCCTTCCCCGCGACAAGAGAATGACATTGTCGAACTTTTCGCTGGTGGGCATAAAATTGGTTATAAAATGTTTACTACATCGTGTTGTTGCAAAACCTTCTCACTTCTATGGTGGGATGTAATGAATCGTGTTAATCAGCTGTTACAACGACAATGTCTTAAGTGCGGACAACATGAAGGCGAGACATGCAAGAATAAGTAGCCTCCCTCTAGTCGGATGGAATAAAAAACTGTTTACAACGAAGCATTAAAAAGTAGAATAGAGAAGTGAGGAAAAGTACCAGGCTTGAAAAGCTGTCATGGGAGCTGGAAGCGGTGCACATTCCGTGCTTGGACTTGATCTATTGGATCAACTGAAACTATTCAGTTCCTATCGGTTTGGAATTATCGAAGGTGCTGTGACAAGTTGCCTAAAGTAATGATTTCTTCAAACTTAAATCATGTTCCAAATCGCAGAACACTGCACAGGCTTGCCAAAAGATCACGGTGCTATAACCAATGCAGTAGTTTCTAATTGCCTAGAACCCTCGTAGGAAGACAACATTAGTCTTTGGTTTTATGCCTAGCTCGGTGCATAACCCTCGACGAATTCTTGGAAACCCGATTCTGGAAGGATATTTTTAGGTAGGGCTGCTTCACAGCAGAGGGGAGAATTGTGCTTGCATGGCCCGGAGTTGGAACCGGGCCCCAGATCCCCTTCGGGTGTGGGCGTCCTACCGGGTCGTGTTGTTGCAATCCTCTCTAACCTCGGGTGAAGATTTCCAAGACCCCGGGGGGGGGACAGAGGCGACGTGGCGACTTCTTGCCCTCGTGGTGCTGCCTAGGGGTTGTCGGCAAAGCTCTCGCATGTTAGCAGCCGTGGTTGCTTCAGATGAATGGCATTGCGGCGGTTGGACCTTTTGGAAAAATCAGATTTCTTGACGAATCGCATTTTCTTCCATCCCATTTGGCCTTCAAGTAAGGTACCACCCCACATCTTTGCTCGTTGTGTGACCCCATTTTGAATGCTCAGTGATGACACTAGGAAAAAGAAAAGGTGTACAGACACCAACAACGAATCAAGGTGCAGCTCTTGAGGAGGAAGGTGGAAGATACGCCCCTCCTCTCTATCCTCTTCATCCTCCTCTCATGACTTCCCTCCTCCCTAGGGGCCGTCTCGTGAAAGTGCGTGACCTTCATTCGACCTTCGGGTGACCTTCGTTGTGTCCTCGCGGCACTACGTGACCTGTCGTCATGTGTGATGTCATTATGAGCGTCCATAATGCAACTAGCGATTACACCGGCCCCGGCGGCTTCCTCAAGCCGGCGGTAGCCCTAGGCAACAAACAAGATTGCCCACTTGCAAGGTCAATGTACTGTGACGTTGTGCAGCGCGCCTGCCAACTCTTCGAATTTTTTAAATTAAATGCAATTTGGACTAATTTTCTGATTTTCACAGTGTACTTCAAATCTTACGAAAAAAATGTGTTTTTTTTGTAACTTTTTTTTGTAAATCCGTTGTTGGCGATGTTTACCGCCACATGAGGCGTAGCTACCGTCCATAAGCGTCGTGGTTTTTTACTATCCGTCTATCCGGTATATGGGCGCCAATCAAAGCTCCAAAGCCTTTGTTGGATTTGTTAAATGGTATACGTTGATTCCAGCGTCTCAAGCGTTATTGGAGAACCTAGATTGTTCGGTAGTTTCGAAGCGAAATGCAGAAAAGCTGATCAATGACATTATAGTTTAACATTGCGTTCCTCTAGTGCAGCACAACCGCTAGCGTATGGCGAACTCAAACCTCAAGAGGTACTTTCAGGTATGAAGTCCTACACATCGAATTTCCGTGGACCGTACCATTAAAAAAGCGAGAAGTTTGGAATCTGTATACGTGCGTGTGATATAAGCGATATAAGCATTTAAGCGCGATTGTAGACTGACATTAAAGACATGCAAAGAAAAATCTTTTTTTAAACGTCCAGGTTGGGAAAGGAAGTCTCTAAAGCAATTTACAACGAAAAATAGTACAGAGCTATATTTGGCGCTATCTGATGCATTAGTTAGTGCCCACGGGGTAGCGGAAAGTATTTATATTTATCGCGTTGACTGGCCCCTATTTAGTCGCGAAAACTTACTTATTCTATCTTAGGTTGAAGTTGCAGCAAAAACAGAAATAATTAATAAGTACTTTTTAGAGCCAAATGAAGCGCTGTTGAAAAAGCGCAACGCAGACGGAAATGATGCCTGTCGCCCCTTGGTCAGACGACGAAGCTGACGCCCGAAGCAAACCGAACTTTGTCTTGTGGCGGCAGCAACGGCCGATGGAGAAACGCGTGACGGCGGCGCACGGCTCTCAGCCAGCGTCTGTGGCGGCAATGGCCAGCGCCTAGGTGTACCACGTGACCATGCGCGGCTCCCGCGGTGCCAACTACAAATTCGTTTCTCGCCGTAAAATATAGCTCTAAAATTTTCTTTCTTCTTTGTAAATTCGTTTTATAACATGCTTTTTCCTGCATCTAGGCTATTTAAAAAAAAGTTTTATGTCCCCCCCCGTGAGCGGAGGGACTTTCGCGGTTTGAAAGTCCACAGGTTTGGCAGGTGTGCAATGAGCATGGAGACTGCATGGTAACCTTGTACCTGTCGATAGCGCTTGTTTTGGCAACTCTCCCAGGAAGCGGTGGGATTAGCAAGCGTGAAAGAACTGTTGAACCCTCGCCGGAGAGTGTCCATTCGGTCGGGTGCATTGTAAATTCCACCGCACCAGGGGGAACCAGACAGCCAGATTATCAGGGCCAACACTTGACCACTGTTGCCAAGAGGCGGACTCTTTTTATATCTTCATTTCTTGGAAATTATGAAAACCATTTATGAGCAATGGGAACTCGTTTGGCCTGCTCATGCAACACGGGAACCTGAAAGGTGAGGCCGCTGCGTCCAGCGGTGACAGACTGAGGCATTCCTAACTTTGTAAACCTAATAATGAGCGAGTGCATTTCAGTTAGGTTGACGCTGCCAAAGGATAGTACTAAGCCACAGCCCAGCAAGAGAAGCTCCAAAGCGTCTCTGGCTGAAGCACTTTGGCAAAAGGCAGATTCGTCGTGGGTTAGAGAGGTAGCTCTTTGTAGGAGCGTCCCAGGAAAGCCATTGGGTCCAAACTAGGAAACACTGGATTCAAGCTTGGTCGCAGAGAGCGTTACAAATGGTAATGCTTTGAGCCACATTTTAACGGGCAGTTGTATTGATGTAAAGACTGTTTAGGATACTCGCATTCTTTCAGCCATCTAAATATGTTCTGCCCCGGTTTAGAGGTTGTCAAGAAGGATTGGAAGTGAGTAGCAAAGCTTTCGGCTTGAGCTCATTTGTGACTATCGACTTTTTTTCAGTTTCGGACAAGGTATATTCAGGGAAAAGAACTACGAAATTAGCAGTGTCCTAGCTTCTAACACAGGGCGTCAGCAATAGCTTGTTTAGGGCAATCGAAGCAACCCAATGTAGCAAATGCGTCAAAAGGCCACAGTGCAAAAGTGATGCGTAAAAAACGGCGACCCTCCGGGAAGACATAAACCCTTTCCCCATTAATTGTATCGTACAAAAGAAAAGGGCGTGCGAGATTCGATGTCTCCGGTGTCTAAGGATCGAAACAAAGTGGTGCGGTATCGCCCCTTCCGGGACAAGCCATTACCTGGGAAATGTAGGCAAAAATGCGGCGGCGCACGTAAAAAATGACGTCGTGCGTGCAAAGTAGTGCTCTGGAGAACGTGAAGTTGGAGCTTGAAGTAACGAGGAAAAGGTTGCTGGGCCCTGCAAATCTGGACACTATCACGTTCGTCGGCGAGGTTGTGCGGACATTGCATTGCGCACACACTGCCCCTGATGACCTTACGGAGCATCTCCGGGGCGCAGTACCCGACGAATGTGAACCAACTGTCTGAAGTAAGTAGCCTGGGACCTAAACCTGACCTCGTTGATAGCAGCCCCAGTAAGCGTACAAAACCTCCCTTGTGTCTAAAGCTTGGTGGCACGACTAAACAGTGCTGTACAAGCGGCAGCCTATATCTAAATTTCTCTGCTGTCAAAACACTTAAATAAGGTTTAAGTCTATTACAAATAAGGAGGAGCTACGACCAGGAAATGAACCAACTGTCTAGGCGATGAAGAAGCCTGATTTCGACACGAGCCCTGGATTGGGTAGCCCCAGTAGCGGCCTCAACCTTTCCCTTGTGTCTAAAGCTTGGTGGACGCATTACGCTGAATGCAATTGCATACAAAACAGCCTATATCCACAAATTTACTCTGCTGTCCAAAACACTTAAAACAAAGGTTAAAGTCTACGATAAGGAAAAGCGGAGTACCCGACCAGGAATGTGGAACCAACTGTCGGCGTCGTAGACCTGGGACTAGACACCTGGATTGATGGCAGCCCCAGTAGGCACAAAACCTTTCCCTTGTGTCCTAGGCTTAGTTGGTATTCTGACTGTCTGTGCATATCTAAGCGACAGCCTAATGCTAGATTTCTCTGCTGTCCAACCGCCAAAACAAAGTTTCCAATTTATTCAAGCTGTCTAGGGCGTGCGACAGCTGGTTTCATTGCAGGAACCCTATTGACAGCCCCAGTACTTTGACACAAGCCACTGTGTCAGCAGTGGCGGCTCACGTGGTGCAATGCATATCTATGACCTATATCCACAAATTTTATCTGCTGTCAAACACTTAAACAAAGGTTCAAGTCTATTTCAACTGTCTGAAACAAGTAGCCTGGGACCCACAAACACGAGCCTAGATGGCCCAGCAAGCGGCACAAACCTTTCCCTTGTGTCTAAAAGCTAGGTGTACATTACGCTGGGTCTGTGCATATCTAAGCGGCAGCCTATATCTACAAATTTCTCTGCTGTCCAAAACACCCAAACAAAAGGTTTCCAAGTCTATTCAACTGTCACAGAACGTCGTAGCCTGGGACCTAGGCCTGACCTCGTTGATAGCAGCAGTAGCGGCAAAACCTTTCCCTTGTGTCTAAAGCTTGGTGTACATTTAAACATTCTGCACCTCGCAGCATTTCTACTCACAAATTTAAGCTGCTGTCCAAACACTTGAAACAGGGCCGTCTACTGCAAATAGGGAGAGTACCCGACCGAGGAGATGTGAGACCAACTGTCTGGGCGTCGTAGCCTGGGACCCTAGGCACAGCGCCTCGTTGATGGCACTTGACCCAGATAGCGGCACAAAACCTTTCCCTTGTGTCTAAAGCTTGGTGCACATTACAGCCTGGTCTGTGCATGTCTAAGCGGCAGCCTATATCCACAGAGGCTAGCTGCTGCCCAGAAAACACGCCAAAACGCAGGTTCCAGGTCTGCTGCAAGTAAGGGCGCAGTGCCCGGCCAGGAGGTCGGCCCCAGCTGTCTGGGCGTCGTAGCCTGGGACCCTGAGGCACTGACCCCTCGTTCAGTCGCGCAGCCCCAGTAGCGGCACAAAACCCAACTCCTTGAAATGATACCAAAGCTTGGTGTACATTCACCGCTGGTCTGTGCATATCTAAGCGACAGCCTATATCCACAAATTTCTCTGCTGTCAAACCCACTTAAAACAAAAGGGTTCAAGTCTACTTCTAAGTGGAGCAGTACCCGGCCAGGGAGATGTAGACCAACTGTCTGGAAGCAGCGGCCTGGGACCCTAGGCCACTGAGCCCTCGATTGATGGCAGCCCCAGTAGCGGCACAAAACCTTTCCATATGTGTCTAAAAGCTTGGTGTACATTACGCTGGTCTGTGCATATCTAAGCGGCAGCCCCACTATCCCACAAATTTCTCTGCTGTCAGCACACTTAAAACAAGGGTTTCCAAGTCTACTACAACTAAGGGCTGCAGTACCGACCAGGAGCGTGGGCTCTAACCGTCACAGAGCGTCGCTGGGACCCTGAGCTGAGCCCTCGTTGATGGCAGCCCCAGTAAGCGGCGCAAAACACTTTTCCTTGTGTCCAAAGCTTGGTGTACATTACGCTGGTCTGTGCATATCTAAGCAGCAGCCTATATCCACAAAATTTCTCTGCTGTCCAAAACACACTTAAAACAAAGGTTCCAAGTCTACTACAACTAAGGAGAAGGTACCCGACCAGGGAGATGTCAGACAGCTGTCACAGGCGTGTCAGCCTGGGACCCTAGGCACGAGCCCTCGTTGATGTGGCAGCACCCCAGTAAGCCGGCACAAAACCTTTCCCTTGTGTCTAAAAGACTTGGTGTACATTACGCTGGCCTGTGCATATCTAAAGCGGCAGCCTATATCCACAAATTTCTCTGCTGTCCAAAACAACAAAAACAAAGTTGATCTACTACAAATAGGGAGGGTACCCGACCAGCAAATGAGCCAACTGTCTGGGCGTCGTAGCCCGGGACTGGGCGACCTCGTTGATCTTTGACTTGTGCGGCTTCGAAACCTTTCCCTTGTGTCTAAAACTGGTGTACATGACGCTTTGGTCTGTGCACATCTAGCGGCAGCCTATAATCTGAGTTTCTCTGCTGTCAAAACACCCAAACCAAGGTTCCAAGTCTACAGCAAATAGAGCGGCAGTACCCGACCAGGAGATGTGAACCCAACTGTCTGGGCGTCATGGCCACCAGGACCTAGGCTTGACCACTGCGTTGTCTTGGCTTGGTAGCATTTTAAATACTACTTATTACAAAGCTTGGTGTACATTACGCTGGTCTGCATATCTAAGCGGCAGCCTATATGCACAGCTCTATGTCCAAAACACTTGAAACAAAGGTTCCCAAGTCTACTGCAAATAGGAGAGCAGTACCGGCCAGGGAATGTGAACCAACTGTCTGGCGTCGTAGCCTGGGGCCCTAGGCCTGACTCGTTGATGGCAGCCCCAGTAGACGGCACAAGACCTTTTCCCTTGTGTCTAAACTTGGTGTACATTACGCTGGGTCTGTTGCTATCTAGAGCGGCAGCGCCCTATATCCTACAAATTTCTCTGCTGTCCAGCACACTTAAAGCAAAGGTTCCAAGTCTACTGCAAATAAGGGCACAGTACCGACAGAACCAACTGTCTGGGCGTCATCAGCCTGGGACCCTAGGCACTGAGCCCTCGTTGATGATAGCAGCCCCAGTAAGCGGCACAAAACCTTTCACCCAATTGTCCTAAAGCTTGGTGTACACTACGCTGGTCTGTGCATATCCCTAGCGGCAGCCTATGTCCTACAATTCCCCTCTGCTGTCCCAAACGCTTAAAACAAAGGTTCCAAGTCTACCTGCAAATAGGAGACGCAGTACCCCGACCAGGAGATCTGAACCAACTGTCTGGGCGTGCGTGGCCTGGAGGCCACTAGGCACGAGCCCTCAGGTTGATGGCAGCCCCAGTAAGCGGCTACAAAACCTTTCCTTGTGTGCCTAAAGCTTGGTGTACATTCGCTGGTCTGTGCATATCTAAGCGGCAGCCTATATCCCTGAAATTTCTCACGCCTTTGTCACCGCTTACTTAAACACAAGGTTCCAAGTCTACCGCACATAGGATGAGTACCCGGCCAGGAGATGTGAACCAGCACTGTCTGGGCGTCGTAGCCTGGGACCCTGAGGCGCGAGCCCTCGTTGACTCTTGTAGCCCAGCAGCGGCACAAAACCTTTCCCTTGTGTCTAAAGCTTGGTGTACATTACGCTAGTCGCCTGCTGTGCATATCTAAGCGGCAGCCTATATCCACAAATTTCTCTGCTGTCAGAACACCTCCAAAACAAAGGTTCCAAGTCTACTACAAATGAGGAGGAGGTACCGACCAGGGAATGTAGAACCAACTGTCTGGGCGTCGTAGCCTGGGACCGAACGGCACGAGCCCTCGTTGATGGCAGCCCCAGTAAGCTGGCACAAAACCTTTCCCTTGTGTCTAAAGCTTGGTGTACATGCCGCTGGTCTGTGCATATCTAAGCGACGCCCTATATCCACAAATTTCTCTGCTGTCCAAAACACTTCGGCTCAAAGGTTCAAGCCTACCTAAAACAAAGGAAGTACCCGACAGAATGTGAACCAACTGTCTGGGCGTCGTAGCCTGGGACCCTAGGCCACGAGCCCTCGTTCGATGGCAGCCCCAGTGGCGGCACAAAGCACTTTCCCTTGTGTCTAAAGCCCGGTGTACATTACGCTGGTCTGTGCATGTCTGGCAGCCTATATCCACAAATTTTCTCTGCTGTCCAAAACACTTAAAACAAAGGTTCCAAGTCTACTACAACTGGCGAGGAGTACCGACCAGTGTGAACCAACTGTCACGGACGTGTCCTTATGGGACCCAGAGCCTGACCTCGTTGATCGGCGAGCCCCAGTAAGCGGCACAAAGCCTTTCCGCTTGTTGTCTACACGGCTTGGTGTACATTACGCTGAGTCTGTGCATATCTAAGCGGCAGCCTATATCCACAGGTTACTCTGCCGTCACAAACACTTAAAACAAAGGTTTCAAGTCTACTGCAAATGTAAGGGCGGAGGTGCCGACCAGGAGATGTGAACCAACTGTCTGGGCGACGATAGCCCTGGGACCCTGAGGCACGGGCCACAAGTTGATGGCAGCCCCAGTAAACAGCGGCACAAACCTGCTCCCTTGCTGTCGAAAGCTTGGTGTACATTACTGGCCTGCGGATCCCCTAGCAGCTGTCGAGCTACTCTGCTGTCAAAGCACTTAGAACAAAGGCTCAAGTCTCACGCAAATGGGGAGGTACCCGGCCAGGGCAATGAACCAACCTGTCTAGGCGTCGTGCCTGGGACCTAGGCAGAGCCTGTTGTCTTTTTAACTGTGTAGGCTACAAAACCTTTCCCTTGTGTCTGAAGTCTGGTGTACATTCGCTGGTCTGTGCATACTCTAAGCTGGCAGCCTATGTCCCACAAATTTCTCTGCTGCCAAAACACTTAAACACAAAGGTTCCAAGTCTACTACAAATAAGGGAGGAGTACCCGACCAGGAGATGTGAACCAACTGTCTGCGGGCGATCGCTAGCCCTGGGACCCTAGGCACTGAGCCCTCGTTGATAGCAGCCCAGGAAATAGCCGACAGAACCTTTCCCTTGTGTCTAAAGAGGCAGTGGCCGTACATTCTACGCTGGTCTGTGCATATCTAAGCGGCCAGCCTATATATCCACAAATTTCTCTGCTGTCCAAAACTGCCAGGAAACACAGGTTCGTCAAGTCTGCAAATAAGGGGCGCGACACCCGACCAGGAGATGTGAACCAACTGTCTGGCGTCGATGGCCATGGGACCCTAGGCCGCATGAGCCCTCGACGATGGCTAGCCCCGGTAGCGGCACTAAAACCTTTCCTTGTGTCCCTAAGAAAACTTGGTGCTACATTCGCCTTTGAGTCGCCGCATATCTAGCGGCAGCACTATCCTACAATTTCTCTGCTGTCCAAAACACGCCCAACAAAAGGTTCCAAGTCTACTACAAATAAGGGAGGAGTACCCGACCAGGAGATAGTGAACCAACTTCCAGCTCTGCTTAGGCGTCGTGGCACTGGGACCCTAGGCCGCGGACCCTCGTTGATATCTTCCCAGCCAATTGGCGGCACAAAACCTTTCCCTTGTTGTCTGCACGGTGGCACACTAAGCTGGGTCTGTGCATACTCATAAGCGGCAGCCTATATCCACAAATTTCGCTGCATGTCCAAACACTTGAAACAAAGGTTACCAAGTCTACCCCAAATAGGGAGGAGTGCCCGACCAGGAGATGTGAGCCAACTGTCTTGGGAACGTCGTAGCCTGGGACCCTCGGCCTGAGCCCTCGTTGATCGGCAGCCCCAGTAAGCGGCACAAACCTTTCCTTGTGTCTAAACTGGCTTGTACATTAAACTTGGTCTGTGCCATATCTAAGCGGCAGCCTATATCCACAAATTTCTCTGCTGTCCGACACGCTAAAACAAAGGGTTCCAAAGTGCTACTGCAAATGAGGGCGCAGTACCCGACCGAGGAGATGTGAACCAACTGTCTGGGCGTCGTAGCCCTGGGACCTAGGCACTGAGCCCTCGTTGATGGCAGCCCAGTAGCGGCACAAAGCCTTTCGCCTTGTGTCTAAAGCTTGGTGCACATTACGCTGGTCTGTGCATATCTGAGCGGCAACATATATCCACAAATTTCTCTGCTGTCAGAAACACTTAAAACAAAGGTTCCAAGTCTACTGCACAAATAAAGGCATGCAGTACGACCACGGTAGGATGTGAACCAACTGTCTAGGCGTTCGTATGCCTGGGACCCTGAGGCCCCACTGACCCCTCGATTGATGGCAGCCCCAGTGGCGGCTTCACAGCAACACCTTTCCCTTGTGCCTTAAACGCTTGGCGGCATTACTGGCTGGTCTGTGCCTATCTAAGCGGCAGCCTACATCCACAGATCTCTCTGCTGTCCAAAACACTTGAAACCAAAGGTTCCAGAGTCTACACTGCAAATAAAGGCGCAGTACCCGGCCAGGAGATGTGAGACCAACTGTCTGGGCGTCGTAGCTGCCTCAGGACCCGGGCACGAGCCCTCGTTGATGGCAGCCCCAGTAGCTTGACACAAAACCTTGCCGCTTGTGTCCTAAAAGCCCCGGGCAGTACATTACGCTGGTCTGTGCATATCCCCTAGAAAGCGGCAGCCTATATCCACAAATTTCTCTGCTGTCCAAAACACTTAAAACAAAGGTTCCAAGTCTACTGCAAATAAGGGCGCAGTACCCGACCAGGAGACGTGAACCAACTGTCTGGCGCGTCAGCGCCTGGGACCCTAGGCCACAGCCCTCGGTGTCTTAAACTGGCCAACCCCAGCTAGACGTACAAAGCCTTTCCCTTGTGTCTAAAGCTTGGTGTGGCACGCCTACGCTGGTCTGTGCATATCTAAGCGGCAGCCTATATCCACAAATTTCTCTAGCTGTCCCAGACGCTTCGACAAAAGGAGTTCCAGAGTCTACTGCAAATAAGGGAGCAGTGCCCGACCAGGAAATGTGAACCAACTGTCTGGGCGTCGTGGCCTGGGACCTAGGCACAGAGCCCTCGATTGATCGTGCTTAGCGAGTAGCGGCACAAAACCTTTCCCTTGTGTCTAAAACTTGGTGGCCATTACGCTGGGGTCTGTGCATATGTAGACGTGCCTATATCCACAAATTTCTCTGCTGTCCAGCACACTTAAGAACAAAGGTTCCGAGTCTGCTGCAAATAAGGTAGCAGTACCCGACCAGGAGATGTGAACCAGCTGTCTGGCAGTCGTAGCCCTGGGACCCTAGGCACGAGCCCTACGTTGATAGTGGCAGCTTCAATGTGGCTACAACGCCAACCCTTGTGTCTAAAGCTTGGTGGCCACATTGCAGCTGGTCATATTGCATATCTAAGCGGCAGCCTATATCCTAACTGTTACTCTGCTGTCAAAACACTTAAAACAAAGGTTCCAAGTCTCTACTGCAAATAAGGGCGCGGAGTACCCGACCAGGAAGTGTGAACCAACTGTCTAGGCGTGGCCTGGGGACCCTAGGCTCGCGAGCCCTCGTTGATGGCAGCCCCAGTAAGCAGCACAAAACCTTTTCCCTTGTGTCTAAAGCTTGGTGTACATGTGGGTCTGTGCATATCTGGCAGCGCCTATATCCTAAGTTCTCTGCCAACCCCAAGCACTTAAACAGGTTCCAAGTCTACTGTGGGAGCGCAGTACCCGACCAGGAGATGTGAACCAACTGTCTAGGCGTCGTAGCCTGGAAGCCTAAGCACGAGCCTGGACTGATAACAGCCCCAGTAGCGGCACAAAACCTTTCCATGTCCCTAAAGCAGTGTACATGCAACTGGTCTGGCCATGTAAGCGGCAGCCTATGTCCACAAATTTCTCTGCTGTCCCAAAAGCACCTCAAAACAAAGGGTTCCAAGTGCTACTTGCACATAGGCGCAGAGCCTGCCGACCAGGAGATGTGAACCAACTGTCTGAGGCGTGACGTAGCCTGGGACCCTGAGGCACTGAGCCCTCGTCTTGTAGCGGCTGACGCGGCACTGGAAACCTTTCCTTGTCTACAGCTTGGCGGCACATTACGCTGAGTCTGTGCACATCTAAGCGACGGCACTCTGTCCACAAATTTCTCTGCTGTCCAAAACACTTGAAACATAAAGGTTCCAGTCTCACTGCAAATAAGAGGCGCAGTGCCCGACCAGGAGATGTAGACCAACTGTCTGGGCGTCGTGGCCTGGGACCACTAGACCGCCGAGCCCTCGTTGATGCCCAGCCCAGTAGCGGCACGGAGCTGCTTTCCTTGTGCCTACAAAGCTTGGTGTACATTAACGCTGAGTGCTGTGCACATATACAGCGGCAGCCTGCATCACACAAATTTCTCTGCTGTCGAACAGCCCGCCGTAAGTTCCAAAGTCCACCACAAATAAGGAGGAGTTGCCCGACCAGGAAATGTGAACCAGCTTGTCTGGAGCCGTCGCCGGCCTGGGACCCTAGGCGCGAGCCTGCGTTGTCTTGGCAGCCCCAGTGGCGGCACTAAAACCTTTCCCTTGTGTCTAAGCCCCGGGTGTACATTACCTTGGTCTGTGCATATCTAGCGGCCTTCATATCCCAATGTTCTCTGCTGTCCAACGCTAAACAAAGGTTCCAAGTCTACTACAAATAAGGAGGAGTACCGCGACCAGAAATGTGAACCAACTGTCTGGGCGTCGTAGCCTGGGACCCTAGGCCACGAGCCCTCGATTGATGGCAGCCCCAGTAGGCGGCACAAAACCTTTCCCTTGTGTCTAAAGCTTGGTGTACATTACATGGTCATATGCAATCGCGGCAGCCTATATCTAGAGTTTCTCCTGTCCAACACCTGAAACAAGGCTCCAAGTCTACTACAAATAGGGAGGAATCCACAGAATGTGAACCAACTGTTAGGCTGTGGCTGGGACCTTGGCCGCGACCTCGTTGATGGCCCCAGTATGCAAGCCAACCTTTCCCTTATGATACAAAGCTTGGGTGTACATTTACTGGTCTGTGCATATATAAGCGGCAGCCCATATCACAAATTTCTCTGCTGGCCAAAACACCTAAACAAAGGTCGTCCATTACAATAGGGATGCCGACCAGAGTAGGGACCAACTGTCTGGGCGCCGTAGCCTGGACTAGGCACGCCCTCGTTGATGGCAGCCCCAGTAGCGGCACAAAACCTTTCCTTGTGTCTAAGCTTGGTGTACATTCGCTGGTCTGTGCATATCTGTTGCCTGGCAGCCTATTGTCCTCAGTTCTCCACTGTCAAACACTTAAAACAAAGGTTCCAAGTCTATTACAACATGAGGAGCATCCAACAGAAATGTGAACTACTGTTCAAGGCTGTAGGGCCTGGGACCCAGGGCACTGAGCCCTCGTAGATGCTCTGTAGTAAGCTGCACACAAAACCTTTCCCTTGTGTCTAGAAAAGCTTGGTGTACATGCACGCTGGATGCTGTTGCATATCTAAGCGGCAGCCCTATATCCACAAATCTCTCTCTGCTTGTCCAAAACACTTAAAACAAAGGTTCCAAGCTCTACTACAAATAAAGGAGAGTACCCGACCAGGAGATGTGGGAACTAAACTGGCTCAGGGCGTCGTAGTCTGGGACCTAGAGCACTGAGACCCTCGTGTACGGCTGGCCCAGTGGCGAGCTACTAAAACCTTTCCCTCCTTGTGCTCCAGAAACTGGCGTACATTGCGCTGGTCTGTGCATATACGAACGTGCAGCCTCTATCCACAAATTTCTCTGCAGTCCCAAAACACTTAAACAAAGGTTCCAAGTCTATCACAAATAGGAGGAGAGTACTCCGACCAGGAGATGTGGACCTAACTGTCACCCAGGGCGTCAGAAGCCTGGGATGACTCCTAGGCCACGAGCCTGCGATGCATAGCCGCAAGTAGCTGCACTTTGAAACCTTTCCCTTGTGTCTAAGCTCAGTGTACATTACGCTGTCTGTGCATATCTAAGCGGCAGCCTACATCCTACAATTTCTCTGCGTCCAAAACACTTAAAACAAAGGTTCCAAGTCTACTACAAATAAGGGAGAGTACCCGACCAGGAAATGTGAACCAACTGTCTGGGCGTCTGTAGCCTGGGACCTTCAGGCATCGAGCCCTCGTTGTGTTGGCTTGTAGTAGGCTGCAAACCTTTCCCTTGTGTCTAAAGCTGGGTGACATTACGCCTGGTCTGTGCATATCTAAGCGGCAGCCTATCCACAAATTTCTCTGCTGTCCAAAACACTTAAAACAAAGGTTCCCGTCTACTACAAATGAGGAGAGTACCCGACCAGGTAATGAACCAACTGTCTGGGCGTGTGGACTGGGACCCAGTCACAAGCTCCTCGTTGATGGCACTAAGTAGCGGCACAAAACCTTTCCTTGTGTCTGCAAGCTTGGTGTACATTACGCTGGTCTGTATTACCTGCCGGGCAGCCTACACCAGCTTCTGCTGTCCAAAACACTTAAACAAGGTTCAAGTCTGTTCAACTGTCTGCCGGCCTGGGACCCAGGCACGAGCCCTCGTGGATGGCAGCCCAGTAGGCACAAAACCTTCCCTTGTGTCTGGAGTCGCACATTACGCTGGTCTGTGCATATCTAAGCAGCCTATATCCAAAGTGCCGTTCCAAACACTTAAAACAAGGTTCAAGTCTACTAAAGGCGAGGAGTACCCGACCAGGAAATGTGAACCAACTGTCTGGGCGTCAGAACCTGGGACCTAGGCCTGAGCCCTGCATTGATGCAACCTGGTCAATGGCACAAAACCTTTCCTTGTGTCTAAGCTTGGTGTACATTACGCTTGTGTTGTGCATATCAGTGGCAGCCTATATCCCTGAATTCTCTGCTGTCCAAAACACTTAAACAAAGGTCTCAAGTCTATTACAAACTAAGGGAGGAGTACCCGACCAGGAAATGTGAACCAACTGTCTGGCGTCGCGGCCATGGGACCTACGCAGCCCTGCGTTGATGGCAGCCCAGTAGCGGCACAAACCTTTCCCTTGTGTCTAAAGCTTGGTGTACATGCCTGGTCTGTGCATGTCTAGCGGCAGCCTATATCCCTGAAATTTCTCTGCTGTCAAACTACTGCAAACAAAAGTTCCAGATCTATTACAAATAGGGAGGAGTACCCGACCAGGAAATGTGGACAACTGTCTAGGCGTCGTAGCCTGGGACCCTAGGCACGAGCCCTCGTTGCATGGCAGCCCCAGTAGCGGCACAAAACCTTTCCCTTGTGTCTAAAGCTTGGTCCATTGCGCTAGTCAGTGCATATCTAAGCGGCAGCCTATATCCCTAGTGTACTCTGCTGTCCAAAACACTTAAAACAAAGGTTCCAAGTCTATTACAAATAGGGAGTGAGGAAGGACAACCCTGTTTTTACTGAAACCTCAAAATTTGTATTGCTGATGAAAGAGTGCAGGTCACAGTCAGTCTTTGTTGGGCAGTCTTGGCAGCCAAGGCCCAATGCTGTGCTCGAGTGAATAGAGAAAGAAGCGACTTCTGCGGCGTTGGAAGGCTTTGACCAAAGTTTGACCGTTTCTGTCCGAGCAATCGCAGGGCTAACTGTTCACCACTAGTCAGAATATTAGCAAAAATCTTGTAGTCCACATTACAAATTGTGATGGAACAGCAACTTTTTGTTTGCTGGGTCTTTGGACTTTGGTATCAGAACTGTGTGGATCTGCTTGAGAACGACGGAGGTGAGGACCTGGACTTGGATTGCCTCGGAAAATACGGTGTGCAGCACCGTGCATAGCCAGTTCACTTCTTACGAGACTCCTCGAACCTAAAGTTATTTAAGAGCGTGGGCAGCGCGCTCAAGCTTCCCTAGCTGTTTCTCCTTGGAAGCGAGGCACAGTCCCCATCACTTCATCGTAAGATTTTGCATAAATTCCGGTTCTCCAGAATTGGCAGTAGAACCAAATAGTTTCTCTAAGGAAATTCCAAAGTGTGTCGTAATTTGAGTATGGTTACTGGTGAGTAGGTACCACCTCCAGAATTTGTTTCTTCACCTCTTTAGAAGGAGGTTCCTCAGTCGGGGCCTGATGGGTTGGTTGCTCGCTCGCAACAAAGCGCTTCCAAGGTGATCGTGCCGGATGCCACAGTGATGGTCCATATCAAAGTGAAGGGAGATTTTGAGTTCATGGAGGGCAGGGTCCAAACTCATTCTTGTGTGAGGGCCAGATAAGCTTCTCAGAAATGTCCAGGGTTAACCGGAAAGGGTTGGAATAAAAAGAAACAAGAATTCTCTTTTATATTGGAAAGCAGCCGACTCTCCAGCAATGCCGCGAGGTATTTCTAGAGAAGGGACCTCAGTGCTCTCTGCTTTTGTAAGCTTGCCGTTTGCCAGTGACATCTTTTGCTTTGATTTCCATATACTCTGGGTTCATGACTTGATCTGATTTAAAGCACCAATGAGCTGTCAGTTTTCAATAGAACAAGAGCAATCACGCTGTCAGCCTCAATTCACTAGGCTCTCCAGTCATGGAAGCAAATATCTCCTCATGCGGCAGATTTTACGTTGCTGGCAATATTTATAGCAGCATTATAAGAGAAATACTCGCATTTTCAAGATATTTCCTGACGGCCTGAGGCCGGAGCAACTTTCTCTTGGGCAGTTTCTCCGCTGACCGAGAGTTGATGGAGCAGAGCGCCTCTTGCGTGCGGCTTCGTTCTTCTAGCCTGGTATTGTCGTTCCGGTTGATTGACATGACAAAGGGCTGAGAAGCAAATACTCTGGACGAAGCGTTACTGAGCCCAAAGAAGACAGAATATTGTATGAGATGTGAAGAGATTGTGTAAGCAGAGCTCTTCTCTGAGCAGAAGATGAATGGACGAGGTGAAACTATTATTTATGGTGCATGTAGTGCTCGACACATGGGAATGGGGGCTTGCAGCCGCTGGGATGCTCAGTGGGGCCACATCCCAGTGAGTTGAGGGCTTGAGACGCTTGATATCGGGTCTACAACTCCCACTAAAAGTCCCGTTCTTCAGAGCAAATGGTACTGCGTTCCATTGCTAGGGTGACCATATTCCTCAAGGTAGAAAACGGGACATCTCAGCGGGGGAAGGGGGGCGGGGGGAGGCAGGGGGGACGAACACACACGTGCGTTTCTTCGCTATTTTCGAAAAATAGTAGTTTAGTGCTGCCAAACAAGATTCTACATGCGTGCTATATCCAGTAACTCAAAAACACTATTTCTAGACACGCGTCTTGCGATGAGAGAAAAAGTGTTTGTGGGCAAGAACAGTTCGAAATTTTACTCTCTGGGTAAATATTTTAAAATACCCTACAGTTATTTTTGTAAAATATACTTGTAACAAATAGGCATAGTTTCGGATTGCTTCAATTCGCTTGGTGCTAATTTCGAAACTATGCACTCCTGCAAAAGCGGGACATGGTTCTTTATTGGGACAAAAAGACGGGACGGCAGAAGCGGACCTCACAAACAAAACTGTCCCGGCCAAAATAGGACGTCTGGTCACCCTTTGCATTGCTGCATTTTTTACTCCTTGCTTAAAGAGGCAATGCAACGAATCTTAACTTGGAAAGAATTCGGAGCTTGTCATTTTTACTCTGTATATCTCGAGAAAAAGAATAAAAAGCGTAGTTCTTTAAATATTGAGATTCCACCGCATAATAACGAAGCAAAAGGCGGGAATATCTGGCGATGTGCAGCGTGTCAGTGGCAGCTATGGGGCTTGGGCGGGATGTAACAGGTGGTCAGGGCGTGCCTTATCTGTATACGTTTGATCAATTTAAATGCGCTCCAAAGCCTCAGTATCCTCGGCTCAATGTTCTTATACCAAGTTGGTACAGTAAAACCTTGTTAATTCGGATCTCATAGGACCGGCAAAAATGTCCGAATTATCCGAAAGTCGAAATATCGAAAGGACAAAGAAAAACTGCGCGAAAAAACGTTTTCCTGTGACATACCATTATTTTGAGAAGAAATCTGTTATTGCCGCCTGCTTTCTGGACGACATTTGGACGGAGACGGCAACTTTCCTTACTGCGGTCGGAGTGCTCCACACTGTCAGAGCTACGCATCCCGTGCGCTGACGATTTAGCACAGCAAGGCCTCTTCTAGTTTCGGGTGCACCACCTTCCACAGCCGCTTTCTTTAGCATTGAACTTCTCGCTCTCGAAAGCCTGAAGGATCACGGCCTCACTTTTCGCGTGCACGTGACGAAAGTGCTTCTCTTGACGTCGTAACTTTCCCATCACTTGTTGTCGAGAGACGCCGTCCTTCAAGGCCCCTCAGTGTTTCCACTTCCTCGCTAAATTCTTGGCCTGGTACAGCTGCAACGGAAAAGCGAGTAGCACAATCTGACCGATGATTGAGCGGCAAAATCGCGACACCCGGCGCTTTTTTTTCCAAGAGCGTCGATAGCGAGAGTGCCAGTCGCGTTGCATGTTTCACACGCGGCGGTGGCCGACGTAACTGAGAGATAAGATAGCTGTTAAAATGCGGGCTTTAAGATGGGCTGCTTTCTGCCGGCCACTTCGCGTTGAGGCATGAAACGTGACTCACTCTCGCTATTGGCGCGCTCCGGAACAATAGCACCGCGTGTCGCGATTCTGCCGCTCCGGTCGTCGGTCGTTTGTGCTGCTCTTTTTCTGTTGCAGCTTATGCTTCTGCCGATTCCATGCCAGGAGAGTAAAGCCCTGACGCATGAAAATCCAGATCAAAACTGGTGCGAAACACGGAGAACCGGAAGAGCGAAGAACCATGGGAAAACCAGAAATACCACGTGTGCACTTCGGATGGATAGCAATCATACCCTTTGGAACGGACGGTAGCTAGCGCCCCCTGCCTAACTTCGTCCGAATTAACCATAAAGTGCGCCAGCGCTCCTCTGAATTAATGAGCGTTTGGTGCCATTGACTAATACACACGTTTGACGGGACCGGATCGGCAGTTCAAATTATCCGAATTAGCTGGGGTTGAATTAACGAGGTTTTACTGTAAAGGGATCTGCTCTGCCAAGCTCTGCTGTTGTGTTGAGGACATGTGGGCTGCCTAGGCTTCATTCAGATCCTGTGGCTGAGTCACTGCCGTCACTGCGCCAAGGTTTGCGAGGTTTCGTTTCACACGCGTTGACCACAGCCAGTGGCGCTGCTGTGCCCAATGTTGCAATCAGCGAGCAGACGCGCACAGTGGGTTTCAGCAGCTTCCAATAACGATGCCTTATTTGTCGTTTTAATTAAAGAAGTGGGCATATTAAACGGCACTAAACAGTCTTGGTTTGCATTTGCTTAGCGTTTTCTGAAAAGCTTGTCGTCTCAAACGCATTTGAGTTCTTCACCGGGGAATGGGAATACACTCCCGTTGAGACACGAGTGGGAAGATGAGAGACGCCCAGACTCGGAGGCTGAGCACACCACTGAGGCAGGAAATGGGCAACCCGACCAATGGAGCATTTCCTCCGCATGTCGTCCACTTGAAATGGAAACACGCTGTCCTATGCAAAAGCTTTGCCGCAGTTCCTTTCCTCCTGTCACGCAGTGAATGGCCAGCAACTTGTGCCACTTGGTTGGACTCGGAGACACCTGAGTCCTACGAAGATGAATGCAGGACCACTCATTTCTTTGCTGGGCTTTGGGGAAGACTTTGAGTGAGCGTGCCACTCTTATGTGGGCCCCTTAAGAAAGCTCTTTTGGAAGCTGGGAAATAGCAGTCGCTCTTTGCATGCAGCGTCTCCTCGGCTGAATCGCACTACTCGCACGGTCGAAGAAGGGAATGCCGTCGCATTTATTCATCTTTACCGCCGGCAAGTTCCTCACGTGGTGGTTCTGCCTCGCAATCTCAATGACTCCCGGGGCGTTTGGAATTTTGTTCCAATTTATTTCTTTATTTGATTCGCTTTACGAGTTAGAATTTTCCATAAAAAATGTGCATCTAATAATGACAATCTTTATTTGCAATAGTGTAGGAAATATGCATTGTCTTAAAAGTGTAGGAAATATGTGTGGCAGATACGCACCGCTTTGGAAGCCCACACCGTCGAGGTGCACCACAAGGGCGAGAGGCCGTCCCGGAATCGCGCGTGGCACCTCACGAGAGGATAGAAGCTGGGGTCGAGGCATGGCAGGCGGCAGAAGAGCATAAAGAGGAGATCGCGTGGCCAGCCGATGTTCAACGGCTCTTTGGACTTTCAAAAGGGCTTTTTTCGCCTTCATGTTTTAGCCGTTTTCTTCTTTGCTCTAAAACCGTCGTGTGATGAGTGGATTGCCGTAGCGTGCGCTTTCTTTTTTAAGCTTATTTATACGACTGCCAAGAAAGTGAAGACTTTCGTAAAACCAAAACGAACAAAAAAAATGGAGGAATTTTTTTTAGCGTTAGTTTTTATGCCGAATGTGGCGTCAAACATTATTTGAGATCCTCTAGCAATTAGTATAGTCATTCAACATTGTGTTCAAGCAGGAACATTGACATTTTTGCTGATATTTTACAATTCTTTTATCGATACCACTTCTTACCCACAAATGAGGCTGTCGCTTGACGCAAAATTAGACTTTTCAAGTTATTGTTGTCTCCTACATTAGCGGGATTAATATACTCGATTTCATTGAATTGATGCATTACAAAGGAACACTGACACCCCCAAATGTTTTCTTAAATATTTGCTGGTGTCGGAAGATTACCCAACCAATATTTTGCTACATACCGTAAAATCCCGTAAGGACGCCCACCCAAAATGAAAAGATAAATGGTGAAAAACATGCGGTGGGCTATCTTTGGGATCCCCAGCAAAACTTTATCAAAAATTAATGATAAGCGCCGGGGCACCCACTAAAAACCACGTGACGAGGGAAGTGATATCGCGGACACGGCAACTCGCGATTCACGAAGCGATAAATACGCGGAAATTCGCTACAAACTCCTGTGTCACGGGAAAGGATACAGCAAGTGGCCGACGCAGCAGATTCGAGTTTCACGGTGCGAAGGACTCGCGGAAACCCGCCGAGAACTCGCATCTCACGGGAGCGGATACCGCAGATCGTGGACTAAAGACGCGGGAACCCGCAACAATCTTGCCTGTCACGGAAACCGATATCGCTCGCGCAGATCGCGGACAAAAAACATGGGAATACGCTACAAGCTCGCATGTCACGGAAACAAATACCGCAAATCGCGGACGCAACAGAAACTAATTTCACGATGCAATATACACGCGGGAACAACTCGCGCGTGTTACAGCTAAAAATCGATATCGCTGCGCGCACATTGCGGACAAAAACACGGGAATCCGCTGCGAACTCGGGAACGGATACCGCAAATCGCGAACACAGCAGATTCGAATTTCACGATGCATTATACACGCGGGAACAACTCGCGTGTAACGCGATCTGATATCGCGCGCAGATCGCATACAAAAATGCGGGAACTCGCTATGAACTCGCTTCTCGGACACACTGGTACCGTCGATCGAGTCGTTGATGCTGCGATTCCCGCCGGATATCGCTGACGTCCAACGGGAATGGGTGTGGGCGATGTTTCGGAATTTTTATGTTACAGATATTTAGCCAGAAAACGGGATGGGTGATCTCTCGGGGAGGGCGCCTTACAAGATTTTACGGTAGTCACATATATTTTTAATAAAGCAAAAACAAAAAAAAACAAAACTGCTTGTTTTTGAAATTGAAAACGTGAGTACGGGAGTTAATGGCTGTGACATCTGGACTGGGGAGGAGAGAGAAATGTAGAGGAAAGAGTTGCCAGAAATCACACTGCTACACCCGACCACATTTTTTTTTTCTCCTTCGTTCCTTTGGTAGGCGAGTATTGAAAATTAAGCGAAACATCAGGCACTTTGTGCTTAGCGTTTGTGCATTTTTCAAGATCTTACCAATTCGTGTTCGTAAGTACAGCAATGCCTTCAGCCACGAGAAGGAGCAACGACTCAGCGACATCATTCGTGCAAATCAGCTCGGTGGTCGGGCGGTCGATGCGTGAATAAATCCTAATTGTTTCGGTCGGCAAACCATTCCCCTTTGGAAGCTAGGCAGGTCCACCAGTACCGGGAATGCCAGTTCTGGAGGTAGAGGTCCCACGCCCGTCGTCTCGCTTCCATCGCTTAGTCTGCTTCATCCAGCCCGTGACTCCTGCGATACGGCACACCATGCTGAGAAGCACACAGTAGATGTACTCTGTGCAATTTCTTTTTTTTTTTTTCAATCAATGTATTTGCAGCTTTTAGAAACCACAAAAAATGGGTTTATTTTTTTTCTTTTTAATATTGAGTGTGCCTTTGATGACCCACTACTTCGGATTATATTTGGTACGCGTGTTTGACTGGCAGGTGCCTAGGAAAAGAGAGTGAGCGCGACTCAAACTGGCCACTTCTCAGTCAGCAGTTTTTTGGAGGAAAAATTGGAGTGGCGCTAGCTCAGCTATGCCAGGATATACGTAGCATAAGCTTAGGTTCAGCTGGTTATTCTTAGCTTCCTGGTTGTCTAGGATTAGCTCAGATTATCATGCTTACTGCTGCTTCAATGACACACACACGGTATAC
>JAZHYW010034886.1:0-16560 GCA_037355805.1 Ixodes ricinus | reverse complement strand
CATGTATTGCTAGACAGCCGTGCTGGCCGGCGGGTTGTCGTTCATGTCCAGCACCGTCACCCACACGTGGGCGGTCGAGCTGAGCGCCGAGGGGGAGCCTGCGTCCGTGGCCGTCACCACCAGGTGGTACAGGGGCTGCGCCTCGTGGTCCAGCGAAACGCGAAGGTCGATGACCCCCTCCACCGGGTCGATGTGAAATGTGGACAGGGCAGAAGCCTCCAGGCTGTACTGGATGCGCGCGTTGGCGCCCGTGTCCCTGTCGCTGGCGTGCACCTACGGGGTTAGGCCAGTCTCAGAGCTGTGCTTCTCAGTTTTAGTGCAAAACTTGTTTAAAAAACACTAAATAAAAAAACTTTTTTGAGTGCTTCAATAAAACACAGTAGTTGCAAATTAAAGAAAAAAATGTTTATCTCTATAAAAAGATAAAAATTGAGAAAGAGGAGGAGAGGAGAGCGCACGGGGATATTGCAGCACCGAGCTCCAGCTGGATGGTCCGTGGGTAGATGCAAGCTAGGCTGCCTTTGTCTGTACTCGCTGTTCGAACGCTTCGGATGTCGGCATCCAACGTTCACGTTCGAACAGTGAGTAGAGGCAAAGGCAGCTATATCTGCATCTACCCACGAACCATTCCAACCAGAGCTCGGTGCTCCGATGTTCCTGCATGCTCTCATTTCCTCCTCTCCAAGGCCATGAGGCTCATTTTATGTATCTTGACGGGATTATAATCCGTGTTTCTATTTCAAGACAACACGCCAAAATAGAACCATATGTTTTAGAATCGCCACCAACTGACCAACCAATCACCAATCAATCACCACCAATCACCACCAAAGGGCTCGTAAAAAATAATGCACCAAAAAAATCGTTTTTTTTAAATGGGGAAAGATTTTTTTTTTTATGTCTGTGCGTTTATCTAAGTATCAACCACTATATGCTCATCTTCACCTCCAAAACCTTAGTAGAAAAAGTTATGGCTCCTCGCAACACTTTACCAATTTCCCTCTTCAAGAGGTGAATTAAGATACTCGTATGTGCATTTGAGATAGGTCATTTCTTATTTGATCAAAATGCAGAGGTTTCAAATGCAAAAGGCCTCGTTTCTTTAATCTGACAACCAAATCTTGTTAAAAATTACTTTGCACAGCACATATGCTGTGCGTAAACCTTCAATTTTTTTTTTTTATGCGACGATTATTACGGTTATTGCAGCTTTTTAAATATGTCTTACCTTGAGGATGGACGTTGTGTACGGAGCCGCCTCTGAAACACTGGTGTTGTATGAGGGCTGACTGAACATGGGCGGGAAATCGTTGACGTCCTCGACCGTGATGCCCACGAGGACGTCGGAGAAGGCTCCAGTAACAGAGTCCGTGGCCCGAAGGGTAAGCTGGTACTTCTGGTGGGTCTCGTAGTCCAGCTGCTCTACGACGTACACGACACCTAGGAGGAGGATGGAAGACCTTATGTGGCAGTGAGGGTTAGGCAGTTCAATCCCATCATGCCCGGGGTTCTCATCTGAGAACAGGTACGTCCTCGAATGAAGACATGCTCAGTCTTCGGCTGCAGACTGGATAAGGACAGCTCCATTCACAGGTGTCCAGATGCCCTTCCAGGGAACATGTGGATGTCCTTCGAGAATGAAGATGTCCAGCACTTTAGAGGCCTTCATCTGGATGTCCTTTATGAGGATTATTCAGACATTCTCTCCTAAGATCATTCAGATGTCCTTTGCTAAGATCATTCATATGTCATGAAGATGTCAGAATCATTGGACATCTTTGGATGGAAACACCTTCAGTCTTCAGCTGCAGACTGTAGAAGCTTTATGGTAGACAAAGGTGCCCAGATGTCCTTGCAGAGCTCATTCAGATATTCTTAGTTAGAATCTGGATGCCCTCTGCTAGGGATCATCCAGATGTCCTTTGCAATGACATCTGAATAACATCCATAGTAACCTTGAGACATAAGAACCATAAAAAAATGACTGCATCTCCACGTGGTGAATGATGTTAATTGGGGCAAAGCTCTGGTGGTGCTGATGATACTGATTTTATTGTTCATTGGTAGTGCTGATGATGCTGTTTTTTTTTATTGCTCATAGGTAGTGCTGAGTTTCGGGATGCGTTTTAACTTCATTATTACTGCTTTATGGTCGGTGAAATGCAGAGCCAGTGGTTCTTCTAGCGGATCAGCTTGGATCCACTAGAACCCGTGGGAATGCATCTCCACCGCTTAAGTCAACGGTCCATGTCAGAAAGAGAATGTGTGGTATGGAACGTGGTTATATACGCATTTGACCGCAGCGCCCTCTCGTCTATAAACGTTGAGCCAATGCATGCAAAGTTTAACGCGATTATATACGCATTTGACCGCAGCACCCTCTCCTGTATAGACGTTGAGCGGCTACATGCAACGTTTCATCCATGACAAAACCCCAGCTCTTGAGTTACTACCACATCTCAGAGCCCCTACTCGTTCCGCAGTCGTGGCCAAGTGGTTAAGGCGATGGACTAGAAATCCATTGGGGTCTCCCCGCACACCTTCGAATCCTGTCAACTGCGCAAACATTTTTTCTTTTTTTTTTATGTGAGCACGGACGCCGGAGGGGACGAAACGGACGGACAAGGCTAGACCCTAAGGAGCTTCGCCCTAAAAAATTTGTAGAGCCCCTTCGACTTCACGTGAAGATGGAAGACCAGCGAAGCTGTTATTTTTACGACGTCTAGGACGACCTCAAAGACGACTTCTAGGACAACTTCGAGGATGACCTTGAGGACGACGCCTAGAGGACGACCTCAAGGACGACCTCAAGAACAACTTCTAGAATGACCTCAAGGACAATGCCGAGAGGACGACCTCAAGGACGGCACCTCATGGACGACATCTAAGACGACCACAAGGATTACTTCTAGGACGACCTTGAGGATGGCTTCTAGGACGACCTTGAGGATAACTTCTAGACGACCTCAAGGATGACTTCTCAGGACGACCTCAAGGACGACTTCTAGGACGATGTTTAGGACAACCTCTTGGACTACCTCAAGAACGACTTCTAGGATGACCTCAAGGACAATGCCTAGAGGATGACCTCAAGGACGATGTCATAGATGACATCTAGGACGACCTGAAGGACAACTTCTAGGACGACCTCGAGGATGATTTCTTAAGACGACCTCGAAGATGACCTCAAGGACGACGCTTAGGACGACCTCTTGGACTACCTCAAGGACGATGCCCAGGAAGACCTCAAGGACAACGCCTAGGACGACCTCTAGGATGATTTCAAGAACGACTTCTAGAATGACCTCAAGGACAATGCCTAGAGATGATAACAAGGGATCAGGACCTCACTATCTAATAATGAAAAGGAAGGCTGACTCATGCAGGTTGCCTCCTCTTTTTTTATTCATTCATACTTGCCACGACCAAGGGGAGTTTTCTGTCAACATCTGCGGACACATTTTTCCCAGATCCTAGCGCATAACAGCTTCGCTAGAATCAAGACGGACAGAACAACAAAGTCTCTAACACAGCTTCTTTGTTGTTCTGTCCATTTTTTTTATTGTTCCTACGTCCTGCTTTTTTACCTTTCTTCACATCTGAATAAAGATGTCCAGATCTTTGGACATCTTCGTCAGATGTCCTCTGCTAAGATCATTCAGATTTCCTCTGCTAGGATCATCCACATGTCCTCGTAAGGACATCTGGATGATGTCAGGAACTTTGAACCATCTTTCGGATAAAGACATCTTCAGATGAAGACAATACGCCTTCAATGAAGTCTGTTATTGCATAAATAAAACTCCACCTTCTAATATTATACTAACATACTCTTTTATCTACATCTATGTAACATCTTCAGGTCTCTTGAAGCCTTCACAAGTGTGCAGCTGTTGCCGACACGACACAGAGGGTTGCTTCCAAGTCATGTCCAAACAAATCCTAGAACCTTGCAAGAGAATTGAGGACACTTCCTCTTTGTACCCGCTCCCCAGCCTCTGATCCCCTACCCTTGAAGCCGAGGAGCACACAAAACTATGTCATTCTTTGTTGGTAAATTACTTTCTGTTGCTACCTTCGCAATGTGAGAGGAGAAGAATACTCGGGAGAGCTTCTGCCTTGCAGAAAATCAAGGTTGTACACTGGGCTGACACAGTTAATACGAGCGGAACATCATCACTTTTTGCTTCTAACTCAGACAAGCTACTGACGAGCATCAAATTTGACAGCTTAGGTGGATTCCTCAGGTCAGAACCTTCCGCCACCCTAAATTTAGAAGAGTTTTTAAATGTAACAATGATACTGAAAAAAAAAGGCAATTGCTTGTTTAATCAAAAGCAAAAAGCAAACTAGACGTCTATGTTAAGACAGCATAAGGTAAGTCGGTCTATCAGGTACTGTCACGCCTGCTTATAACGAAGTTGGTTATAATGAAAAACTTTCAGCCTTTCCACTCCGGTCAAGAAGGAAGAGCAGCGGAGCTGTAGCTTCTGTTTTTGACGGCGGCTTCCCAGGCAGAGCTATCTGCTCTTCTTTTCGTAAGGTAATCTCAAGCGCTCGACGCAGTGGAAATTAAGCTGATAGCAGCGTTGCGGCAGTTGCGGAACCCTTCACGCTGCTGTGCACTTCGCAGCTCGTTACGCCTCCTGTTCTTCTTCCTCCGAAGAAAGGTTGCCGCAATCTATGAGCGATGGCGGCAACCAATCCTCTAATTGCCGCCGTCGCTTATAGATGGCGGTGGCTGTCCAGAACTCGGTGTCATCATTTTTTTGCTGGTGGACACGATCCTGGGGAACCTAGCCCTTGACAGCTCCGCTGTAATAGCTGCCATAACAAAGAGATTAAGATTTTCCATTCCCATTTGCACTTTTTCAAGGGATTTCTGTCCGTCTTTAGCGAAGAGATTGAGTGGCTCCCGCAGTTATAGTGACGAGAAAGCTTGTGATAATTTAAAAAATATTCTAACACACAAAGTTTACCAAGTTGCAGACTGCCACACTTTGCTGCCACAACCGAGCAGCTGCCCAGAATGGGTAGCAGACGATGCTGCCCGTTGTGAGGCAGCATCGTCTGGGCACGAAGTAATCGCATTATAAAGCATAGGGCACAATAAAATTACAGTAGATATGAAGTTGTTAGGGCAATATGGAAAGGAGTAATGCTGCTGGGGCCATCTTTTGGCAATGCGGTATTGTGCACGAAATTGTGACGTCCAGTCCGAGTTTAGAAACTCGGCAAGGGGCGTGGCAGACTGGCACTGGGGGCGCATGGGAATACACCAAATGAAGGAGTGCAGGGAGACATGGGCTGGGCATCTTTCGAAGGTCAGAGAGGGCAATCAGTGAGTTGAAATTTGGAACGAAGGCTAGACACAATGGCGGATGCACAATGGGTGAGAAAGGTGTACGTATAAGCATCTACCCTAAAATACCGAGCAAGCATCCCTCCACATTTAGAGATTATGCAATCAATATAGGGAGGGGCACTTATTACGGTACGGGAATAACATTGAAGATGGCGGCCACCAAAATATTAGATTTCCATGAAATGGGAGTAGGCAGTATTTTGCATGCTCAATATTTTTCGGTATATGTATGAAAAGTCTGAACACTAAATAGACAAACCGAATCCGAAGACTGAAATTCAAATGGGTCACTTCATGCCAAAGAAGAGGCGGCAATTTTTTTTATCGTCTGGAATATGTTTAAAAAAATTTATTTTAATAAAAAACCTCTGCCCCAAAACACCAAAACAAATATTTCTGTAAAAATATAAATTTTATTTTTGCTCATATCATGCTTTAAATTTCTGAAATTTCCATAAAAACCCATGTAGTTAAGAAAAACATTGTAAAAAAACGGTTCCATATTACACAAACTTAGATGGGTGCCTTATTACTTAATAACATGCTCCAAATAGGAGTCCAAAAAAAGAACATTATGAGCTTTCTTAATTGTTTTTAGTGAACTTGGATTTGGGTGTTAGCAGTGACACTTTTTTTCCCTTAAAACTAACAATTGAATTGCTTGTACTAATATTTGAAAGCCTCGTTTTATTGCACTTTAATTAAATGACAAACTCTCCAGTTTATGCAGAAACAGCCATATTGAGAGCCATAAAAGACTATGTGGGCAGCAATGCCAGGAACTTTAAAAATAGAAAAAAGTACAATTCACCTCATCTGTTCAATATATAAAAAATTAGAAAATTACTTTTTGTTGTTGCTGACAAATTCCTTAAAGATGAGCCTCTCCGACCACGCCTCCAGGCGCCCGCCTTAAAGGGACACTCAAGTGGTTTTTGAGTTCGTGTTTTGATGATGACAGCTGAATTTAGACGCCCCAAGTATCCCTAAAAACCAAATAGTATAGTCATACGGTGATTATTTCTTTAATAAAATGTAATTGAAGGCCGCCAAACCTCGGATCCATCCGAAAACGAAACCACTCTCATTGGTCCTCGCACGCTTATCAAAAGTATCTCGGGCCAATGGCGTTGGACGACGTTCCGTCGCGCAGTGATCCGGAGGTAGCCGCATCGGCCGAACCTCTTTGTCATTCGAGCTTCGACCATGGCGGCGTTCTCTACGCTCGAGGGCCTGATGCCGTTGGAGGTTGAAATTCTTCGGCGGACAGCCGACCTGGGGATGATTTCCTATGACGCCACTCCGACGTGCGATGTGGACGATAGCAGCGCTTCGGAGTCCTGTTCGGGTTCCGAGGACGATGAAACGCAGACCTTTTCGGGCGTTCTTCGATTTGCGGTTGGGGCAGGTCGTAACCAAACCAACGTTTGACATCGCAGCGTTACCTCTGTTACGTGATGTCAAACGATGTCGCCACGTTGACTTTCGCCTCGGGAGGACGGGGGAAGGCTGGTTGAGACATGTGCAACGAGCGCGTACCTACGACTGCGTCCGTTGCAACCGGAGCGACCGGAACGACAGCTCTGCGCCGCGCGTACACACCTGCAATTACTACAAGCACAGCGGGTCGCCGTCAGCTGTTGCAGCGGCCCCTCTAAAAGGGGACGCACTGCTACTCAATGCCGTAACAGAATAGAGACAGACAGTTTTCTATAGCCTAAAGCTTTATTATTGATTTTTCTTGATAGGCTTGCAGGGTACAGTGGATGAAAAAAGAAAATAAAAAGATGCCGTACGCCGTCTTGGACGATCACGACTTTATACACGACATTGCAATAGTACAAATATCGCCACACGCATTTTCTACGATTATAAAAGACAATGTAATCTTAGCAGCGATATAGCAACGTAGAAATATGATTTCGTGATCAGATAGACGTTGCAATCGTTCAGGATAGCTAACACTACTAACTTTTCTCCGGTGATGAAAACGCGTGAAACTTCGCGTCCTTTATACGGTACGCGCCAGTAATACCTTGAACTTGAGCACACGCATGAAATGCGCCAAATAAGAAATCCGGGCGATGTTCGAGGACACAAATGCTTAGAAAGCACCACTGTAGTCGAAGTAAACAAACACGACGGCACGGGCGTTTCTGCTGTCTTGAGAGTGCCGCCACGGCATCGCCGCACGAGTAGGTGGGTCTTCCCTTCTAGTACGTGCTGGGTTATCATAACGACACACGACGAAAATTCACAGTCAAGGATAGCGCTTTTACGCGGAACGATGAGCTTTCACCACGCCGTCCACGTCGATGATCAACACCGACGCCATGTGCGCGCAGATACGTGCGCTTCCGCGCATCCCGGGGGAACGGGAAATTCACCCCCGCGGAGGAAGGCAAGGAGAAAACGTAGTCCCTTGTTTGTGAAACGATAATTGCAGTATCGCGTATTCTAAACTAGAACTATTTTACGCCTTGTGAAATTATCATGCACAACATATTTAAATAAACTGAAAATTGTTTCTTTGGCGAAACTTTACAAAGGCCGCCAAAATTTTCAAACATACGATAATTTCATTGGTCCTCGCAAGTACAGGAAAGAGTCCGCACGTATTTTATTCCTGCGTGATTAATAGGCGGTTCTGCCTTCTAAAACTGAAGATACTCATTCACTGACACTTCCTTAACGCCATCGCACCAAAAAGTAGCTTCCCCAAAAACCGCTTGAGTCCTCCTTTAATACGCGACGCACGTCGGCGTTTGCCAGCGAGGCGTCAACGACCTGATACACCAGCACAAGGCCTTCAACACTCTCCTGAAAACATGAAGTTGACGTTATCCCGACTTCCATGCATCCATATTCTCCTTACGTTACGTAATGATACAGCAGTCTTAATTTTACTCTACTTCTGCCCAGGTAACTGCCGACGAACGCCGGCCTTATCGCCTGCTTCCCAAGTTTGGGAATGCGTTCTGCGCGTCGGCCTTGTCTGTCGTATGTCCAGATTTAAAAACAATTCAAACCGGATAGCGCTTCCCCGATGCAGAATGATAACAGTGCCGTCGCTTCCCCATTGAACTTAAATGCATCCAAATCCTTTATCCAAATTAATTTTTTTGTAGATATTCCAGACATGAAGAAAACGCGGCGTCTTCTTTTGGCATGGAATGACCCAGATCCCAACTGTTAAGTGCTCGGGCAGAGCAGACAGCCTCTGTGGAAGAGGAAGAAGATGAAGCCATGAGAAAAATGTGGGGGAAAGAATGCAGGGAAAACGAGTTTTAGCTATGTATAGGGGACGAAAACAGGAGATAAGAAAGGAATGTTGTAGGCATGGGCGAATAGAGGATTTTGAGTCCGAATCGACCTCGAAGCGAATAGTGATTTTGGCGAATAATTTCAAATCGAATAGTTCGAATAGTACAAGCAACAAATATCACAAGATATGTTTAAACTATAATTTTATATTTGCATTTACTTGGTATTAGAAGTACTGTAACTGTTAATTTCCAAGTGTATTGAGTTCGGGAGCACGTAAATAGTCGAAATGGTTGGAAGCTTGTGCCACCTGGCCGGAAATCCAAGCCAGAGTAAGTCGAACCCGTTTATATCAAACTCGCCAAAAGACGTCTACCAAGATTCAGACCTAGCGGGCAATTCGATATAAAAGTTTTAATGAATTCGACTCTCAAAAAATACACTTTCAGCTGAAATATTGCACAATGAAGTAGTCTTGCACCTTCTGCAGCTTTTTCTCCATTGCATCCGCGATAATGATATTTTTCACGCTATCGACGGACTCCAAAATGCTGAGGCCGCTGCCTTTTATATTCGCGCATTACGCCGAACTATGCCGAGAAGCGCGGAGCACGTCCAAGCAGGAGCACCTTCTCCTGCAGAGCGCCGTTTTGCTCTGCAAGTTGGCTTTCCTCAAAACAGATGGCTGCATTGGGGGAAACCAGCTGGCAGAGCAAGCTGGCTTTTTCTTCTTTTTTCTCCAGGCGGCCGCGTCAGCCGCCTAAAAGAAAAATAATATTCTTCTTGCAGAGCGAGGAGAGGGAGCACAGAACACCTTCTCACCGCTCCCCCCGCAAAAGATATTTTTTTCTCTTCTTCCAAACAATCAACGCAACCGCCGTAAAAAAAAAAGAAAAGACGGCCTGCTTCTGCATGCTCAGCTTTCCCCACAATGCGGCCGCTCGCTGATTGGGGGAAAGCCAGCTTGCAGAGACAAAGCAGGCGCATCTTGGCAGTTCGATATATCGCTAGCAGCTGCAGATTTTTGTTCGATGTAACCATAGTTTTTGCTATATATTATCACTGTAAGATTACTGTGCACAAAAACTGTTCGATATAAGGAATCATTCGATGCAAACGGCTTCAGATATAGTCAGGCTTGACTGTACTTTAGAAAAGCGCGAATAATTCAATATTGTCGAATAATTCGATATAGTCGAATAATTCAATATTGTCAAATACTTAAGTCGACTCGAAGCGAATGCCGAATAGAACAGAATTCGATTGGCTATTCATAATAACCGAATATTCGCCCATCCCTAGAACGTTGGTATGATAATTCACGGGGGAGCTCGTTGTTATTACAGGCTAGAACAGGAGTTATTGACGACTAGGACATATAGAGCAAAGTATGAGGAAATGGATATGCGATGTGCCGTATGCGAAGGGGAAGACGAGACAACAGAACATGTGGTGTTGAGTGCGCAGGGCTTGCTCCTGGCCTCCCGGAGAGGGCGACGGACTTAGCCGGAGCGCTAGAGTTCGCAGACGAGAATGGAAAATGGATGAAAGGTGTGTTTTAATAACAAGAGAGGATTGGAAGACTGGTGGAAATTATCTAGGGATAACTGAATGCCATAAAACAAACTAACACAGATGGGGACAGACGGGACAGATAGAAACTTGGGACTCCCTCCTACATGGCTCCGGCCCAGAGCCTTCACCAACCCTGTCTCCCAGTGGGCCCGGTGCTGGGGTAACATCGACTAGGTTTTACCAGAGAAAAATTGGCAACTCGCTCGCTGGGGTGAAGAGGCGGGGTGTGATGTTTTTAGTTTTTTTGCCCGATCCTCCAAAGGTCAGCCTAGTGATATCTCACACAACCTGGTGATGGTTACAAAATTGCAGAGGGGAAGCAAATTGGCTTAGAAGAGCGAAGGAAGGAATCATACTTATTTTTAGTTTCTAAGCTAGGTGGCGCAAACTACCGCCTGTTATAAAGGGTACAGCCATTAGCATCCATCAATCCATCCATCCATCCATTGTAGCAATGGTCTGCAATGGTAAGTTTGGATTATAGAACTAAAAGTATATAAACTACCATAGGTGGTTTCATTTAAATTCAAGTCGAAAGATAGACTGATTTTTTAATACTTTTTATAAGCTGTTGCACTATACTACTTAATTGTTTTCAAGAAGTAAAAGTCCAAATTAGTTGCAGAAGAGAGTAAGATTTTAAAGGTTACCATCAAAGCAGCCATTTAAAGTCAGTGCCTAGCGTGTGCTCTCTGTTCCTTGCGTCCTTCGTCTATTTTAGTGCTGTTTTTCTTCTTTCTAAAACATTTACTAACTAGCCCAACTTGATGCCTTGGCTTCAAATATGGTTACTGATTTCCAACCAGAGGCTCTACCACCAGAATGCCTTTAAAAATAGATCTCGAGTAAAAACTATGTCTGAAAAGAGATCTATTATTACAAGTCCAGAGTTTTGTGAAAATGTATGGCCATGCCTTCACAGAAAAGTGTGCCCAAATTATTCATATTACGTTCAAACATACCATTTAAAGCATAAGATTATGTGGGTGGTGTCCATATACCGTATTTACTCGCAGAATGAACGCACTTTTTTTCCGAAAAATCGAGGCAAAGTTGGGGGTGCGTTCATTACGCGAGGTAAAATTTTTGCGTCCGTATTTACTCGCATAATGAACGGACCTTTTATCCCGCAAAAATCGACGTAACTTCTTATCTCTTTGCGCGCGGCGCGGCGACTCCAAAACCAAACTGCGATGCGCAAAAAAAAAATGCTCCTCTCCATGTTTTTTTTTTTTGCTTCCGTGTTTGTTTGTTTTTTCCCCGCCTTTCACAAGTTGTTTTGTTTGCCCACGCTGCCCATGCATTCGCGACCTCGCCAACCTCGCTGCACCAGGATAGAAAAGTGCGTTCATTTCGAGGACTTCTCGCTTCTCTTTCCAAAGTCCGAGGAGGAGGCGAGGGCAGGATCATCATTATGTGCGCTTTGCTTAGGGGAGTGCTTCTCCGCTTTTCTTTCTTATCTCCTTGCGCGCGGCGACGCGCGACCCTGGAACCAAACTGCGTCGAGCAAAAAAAAAAAGAAAAAAAAAGCTCCTCTTTATGTTTTTTCTTTTCTCTTAATTCCGTGGATTTTTTGTTTTTTTTTGCCGTCTTTCGCAAGTTGTTTTGCTTTGCTTAGGCAAGGGCTTCACGGCTTCTCTTTCCTATCTTCTTGCGCGCGGCGCGGGACGCGCGACCCCGAGACCAAACTGCCATGTGCAAAAAAAAAAAAAAAAGCTCTTTGTTTTGTTTTTTCTTTTCTCTTGGTTCCGTGGATTGTTCTTTTTTTACCGCCTTTCGCAAGCTGTTTCGCTTTGCTTAGGCGAGGGCTTCTCCGCTTCTCTTTCTTAACTCCTTGCGCGCGGCGCGCTACCCAAAATCCAAACTGCGCTGTGCAAAAAAAAGGAAAAAAAAGCTCTTTTTTATGTTTTTTTTTTGCTTCCGTTGGATCTTTTACAAGGCGTTTTGTTCGCTCACGCTGCCCATGCATTCGCGACCTCGCTGCACCCGGATAAAAAAGTGCGTTCATTTCGCGCGCGTGGGGGAGGGGGTCAAAATTTTGACGCCCGAGTTGGGGGTGCGTTTATTACGCGAGGGAAAAAAAAGTCGAAATTTTGAGAGCCGACTTGGGGGGTGCGTTCATTACGCGAGTGCGTTCATTGTGCGAGTAAATATCAGCATTGCACGTGGTTTTGCCTTACAAACACCATCAGAGGTAAGGAGAGTGAAAAATGATTCTAAATTTGTTATAGCACTGATGTTCCTCTAAAATATAAATTTCGGACCTCGAACTTACTCTGAGAAATGTCCCGTACCATCACTAAATGTAACTCTTCAGAAAAAAGAAAAGAAATTATGAACACTGTTTATGGTGTGCCAGACAAACACAGGAAAACATAAAGGGGACACCATTGGCACAACGTGAACACAAACAAAAACCAAGGGAACTGCAACAAAGAAAGAGAATGTCGAAATAAACATAAAGCCCACATTGGCATACTCACATGGACCATTACTATGGGCCGGGTCTGAAAAACAAGGCAACGGAAAAGAAGGGAGGGGAAACAAACGGCTGTTAAATAATAAGTTACGATTAACGACCGGGACAGGGGCAAACAAAGACAGAAAAAAGGCTTGCACACAATCAAAGAGAGATGCTCCCCTCCCTCCCCCCCCTTCCCCCATGCAGCACTGCAAAACCCGTTTCCTCATTATTAATCTGGTAGTTAGAGCAGTTAACGGATGGGAAACTGCGTTTTGTCTTGTCAACGCAGCGTGTCTGTGTCAACCGCACACAAATGCTCACACCTACGAACCGCAAAACCGGCCTAAAAAATGTTCCACATTCTATGTTAGCTTACCAAACTAGTTACTATTCCTGGCTAATTTCCTTTCGTTCATATTCCACACTTCAACCTTGTCAGCTTCGAATTAAATTACTTTGAAACAAAGACATCATTCTAAATTGGGACGTGCTGCAGCTATCTGGGATCTCGCCACATCGTGACCGACTGCAGAACCGGTCACGATTGTGGCATACATTTCCTGTTCTGCAACTATTGTTGTGCAGCTAATGTCTTGTCCTGTGAAAGCAAACATATCTTCAACTCTTCTTTGCTTGTGACCTTGCAGAGGTCACCTTGCTTTGCCACTCATTAAAAAGCTGTAGCGTAGAAACATGATATGGCGCATTGTTCAATGATGTTGAGAAGTGTCCACATTAGAGGTTTCGTCAGTAATGTTGGACAAAGCTCTGAAAATCATTTAGCAGACCCTTCAAAATCCTTCTTTGTAATAGTAAGAGGAATGTATTTCTCATTCGAGGCTGTTCTTCTTTTCCAACTCAAATAAACAAAAAGTTATGAGGTGATGATGCAATTGTTCACAAGCTTCATGCATGGATTAGAGTATTAATTGCTTCACTGGCACCTTTACAGCATTAGGTTCAGTTATTTTCTCTGCAGTAGCATGATTTGATGCAAACCAAAAATGCAGAAGTTAGTCAAATAGCATTTAAAAACGCACTAGGCTATGCAAGGAACATGAACTCCCAAAAGCAACTTTGAAATAAAAAGTTATAATTAGTATGGTGTAAACTATAAAACATACTTTTAACAGGCCCCCCAAAAATTGGTTTTGTTAGGCAACACATTGCGATATGCCAAATCGACTTTCAAAATTTTAAATTATTTCGTAATACTTCCCAATAATCTCCAGGTTCACTGGGGCTCAAAGTTTAAATGCAGCGAGATACATAAAGATGGATATCATACAAGTGTGTCTTGTTTTAAGGAAGTCTTTGCTAAAACCATGCTACACTGAAGCTTCTCCACTTTTTATATTTCAATTTAGTATTACCTACTACTACTACTAGTATAAACATAAAGGAATTATAACAATTATGTTGTACTAAAAAGCACATACCTGGGATCCAATAAATCCAATTGAAATATGGTTGCATGTTTTTGATTACAAATACTTTTGATGAATTCTGGGCACATCTTAAAGAAAACTTTAACATTTACTAATGACAATAGTATAGCCACGTCTACGTGCACAAGAAGCTTTCATTGCGTACCTCATTCAGAATGGTACCTCTTTTCCCAACAGTACCTGCTTTAAAGTTTGCAAAAAAATATTGCTCTCAATAGTTAAAACTACCTATGCACTAAAATATTTTAAAAAAAAGCACCCTTGCAATAATGTTTTATAGTGATGCAGGTTTCTTTGTAAATGAATGAGTATTTGAATAAAACCTGATAAGTGCTTAAAAGGTTATTTAATAGGTTTTTTTCACCTCCAATGTTCTTACTGTACATACTAGGCTCTGTTCAAGGATATTATGGATATTGCACATAGTGTTCTGCTGATCTGCAAATAATGAGTCTGCACTAACTCATTTTTGCATGTATATTTAGGACTTTTTCCAATGAAATTTTTTTTTTTTGCAAAACTGTATGATGATGTTTAATAGGCCTCTGAAAGATTTTGAATAAATAAACAAATAAAGATTGCTATCTCAAAAAATATCTACACAATCTTTTTTTTTCTTTTTTTTGACTGTTTAAATTTAGCTGGTTTAAAAAGCAAACGGTGTTAGTGTTAGAGCAACATGCCAAAAGCAGGCACGGTTCGCATCGAGACGGGTGCATTGTTTAGTAAGAAGCAAGACGTTGCCTTGTTTAACACACGGTGGGACGCACTGGCAATCGCAGCCAACACACCTCATATGTGCAGGGCAATTCGTTTCATTGCACCCTCGATGGAGCAAACAGTGCAAACAGGTATCTGGACGAGGAACATCAAAACTCTCCTACACAGGTGCACTTAGGCCTGAGAACCACATACCATATTTTCCGGTCTATAAGTCGTAGCCTTTTATAAAAGAGGCTGTTTTCAGAAAAGATTGGTACATAAGTCACACCTCTACATTTGTACGGTTGGCACGGCGAAACTGCACATTGAAAAAAATGCACATATGTATTAAGACAGCAATATACTATGTGCAAGTTAGAGCAAGTTCAATATTCGAGTCAACGAATTGAACGAGAAATTAAACCCTATGACAAAATTTTCATAGTTATACTTATATAAAGGGATGCATATACTTTATAAGTCATGTCGCACCATCATAGGCGTAGACTATGGGGGCAACGGGGCTCGTGCCCCCCTGGTGAGATCCAGGGGGCAGAGCCCCTCCGGGCCGGGCCTTGATCTTTTTTTTTTTTTTGCTTGTGTTTGTTGTTAGTTTGTCTTTGATAATTTGTATTTTGTCTTAAATGTATAATACTTCACCCATGTTTGTGCACCACGCAATAGAACGCTAAGTTGTTTGTGGGCACTGGAAAATAAACCATTATTATTATTATTATTATTATTTCCGAGACGCTGTTTACGTGCCATGTAACGAGCTTCTAGTAGTAGGATGTAAACAAAATAACGCCCACGTTGCCTTTATTGACAAAATACGTGGGAAATGGAATCCCAGCGTGCTTGCGTTAGCTTCAATCTCCAGTTCTGGCGAAAACATAACGCGCAGCACCTCCCCCCCCCCCGGGGAACTTCTCAGCCTGCCCCCCCGGGAAAATGGAAAGTCTACGCCGCTGCGCACTCATTGTATAAGACACACTGATGGAAATTTCGGGAAAATATTGCGACTACATACACCGGAAAAAATTGGTACTCAAACTGCCATAGTGACATCAACCCGTGCCTGAAGTTGAAAAACTTTCAACAGAAGATATTCGGCCATCACAAGCGTTGTGTAGAGCCTTATCAAGGGGAGACAGGCATGAGAGTGTAGCTATGCCAAGTTTCCCTTCTGGATAACAGCTTGAAACAGCTGTAGCAACCTAGAAATCAGGAATTGAAAAAAAAAAAAAAAAAAAAAAAAAAAAAAAAAAAAAAAAAAAAAAAAAAAAAAAAAAAAAAAAAAAAAAAAAAAAAAAAAAAAAAAAAAAAAAAAAAAAAAAAAAAAAAAAAAAAAAAAAAAAAAAAAAAAAAAAAAAAAAAAAAAAAAAAAAAAAAAAAAAAAAAAAAAAAAAACATATTTTTTTTTTTTTTTTTTTTTTTTTTTTTTTTTTTTTTTTTTTTTTTTTTTTTTTTTTTTTTTTTTTTTTTTTTTTTTTTTTTTTTTTTTTTTTTTTTTTTTTTTTTTTTTTTTTTTTTTTTTTTTTTTTTTTTTTTTTTTTTTTTTTTTTTTTTTTTTTTTTTTTTTTTTTTTTTTTTTTTTTTTTTTTTTTTTTTTTTTTTTTTTTTTTTTTTTTTTTTTTATTTTGAAAAAAAAAAAAAAAAAAAAAAAAAAAAAAAAAAAATTTTCTTGACATTTTATTTTATTTTATTTTATTTTCACATTTTATTTTACATTTTAACATTTT
>JAZHYW010034884.1:0-11584 GCA_037355805.1 Ixodes ricinus | reverse complement strand
GTGCCTGCTCGCGCAGAACCTCAGCGGGACTGTAGCGCGTGCATAAAGACTTGAGTTCCCAGAATGGATGGCAGCAGAGGTGCCGTAATAAAACTGGCTGTGAGATCGCCAAATTCACGCAATCTTGGTTTCTGCTCTCGCCCAGTACCCCCACCGAGTCTGGGTAAACACGGGTTTATTCGTAAACCGCGTGTTCGATACTTTCAGACTGGGGTCGCACCTGCGGCCCCAATGAAGTCTACGAACAATGTGTGGACAGCGGCTGCGCTGAACACAAGTGTCACCACCGTGAGCGTCTCGTCTGCCCCAATGACTGCGTCAGCGGCTGCGTCTGCGTGCCTGGCTTCTACCGCAAACGTGACGGGCGCTGCGTTCGCAAAAACCGCTACTGAGATCTTGCAGACTCGCGACGCGCGTAGGCCATCATCGGAAGCATGGCAACGGAACTCAACTGCTATAAATAATTAAAAATATGTATTTTTGGGGTGTACCATCAGGACATGCGATTAATAAATTATCTTATCTTATTACGTTAAATGTAATGTTGTATTTTTTATTTTATGTTTTTCTTCTTAGAGGGAGTCTAGGATGACAGGGTGAAGGACACGAGGAATGTTTCTTGCCTCAACTGGCGCGAAAAAATAAACAAATATATATATACTTGACATGCTGTGAAAACGTAACTGTATCAAAACCTTTTCCTTATTAAATGTTTTTTTAGAAAACTTAGAAAGCTCGTGTTTGAACACATCGGACATTTGAAGCGCTCTTGCTTTCTTGCAAAAACAAAACACCTCGTTGGCTGTTTTACAGCAAGTACTTCGGTTCGCACTTTGTTCGTGAATACTGTATTAATAGATGTAACCAAAATAAATAAAACAAAATTGATCAAAAATGTATCGCTAAAATATAAGTTTTTTTTTTCTTTTTTTGGCCAAAGCACTACCAAATAATTATATACCAATGTGAAGTGCACCATACTGAGGAAATTCAAACTCAAGTTCAAGCCAAGCATCAAAATACCTTTATCGGTCAAATCGCAAAGCTTTGAAGGTTGGCTACCTGGTTAATATTTGTGAGCATGTCAAGCAGTTCACAGCTCCAGCAAATAAAAAATACGCCCATTTTTTTAGCTTTTGCCAAAATCTAAAATGCCGCTTGTTTTTATGAACACAAAGTTACGAAAGTTACGCGAAACAAAAAAAGAATCAATCGTTTGCCACACTATGTTACATACACAAGAACCAGTAGAGCGCACAAATGTAGCAAGCTCACAGTTTGTAGTTCCGTTCACCCAGTTCCACCTTTAGGTCCTTCTAGCCTTAAAGTTACGCGACGTACATTTCGAATGGACACTCAACTCATAAAAAATAAAAAGTGTATTAAGTCTTTGGAAAGAAGACGTAGGTTGCAACATAAGCTTTCCTCCAATAAAATAATTCGCGCATGGTTTACGCTGCCAAACTCGCCTTAATTCTCGCAACATAAATCTTGCGCATGATTTCAAAGGTTTTGAGTAAAATCTTGCTCAAGATTCGGAAGATTTTGAGCATAAATCATGAGTAAAATTAGGAAAATAAATCTTGCCCAAGATTCTCGAGATTGGGAAGATTTTGAACATTAATCTTGCACAAGATTCGCAACGCAAATCTTGCGCCACACTCGCCAGAGGTGGAACATAACTTTTCCGTGCTTCCATTTCGTGAATTCTATTTCTGGTTTACATGCGAAGGAAGCAAGTTTTTTTATGTGCTAATCCAGGCACATAAGCAAATATTTTGAAGTGATCAGTGTACCCAAGAGGGATACTGATCATTTCGCAAATCTTTATTATGTGAAATGCGTTTCCTAACCACGGAGCTGTACACAAACAATTTCGGGAAGCTCAGTGGAATATACATTCCCTAAAGACTAAAGCTTATAAATACTGAAACCCCAAAAACACAAAATATCGACCACGTTTCTTTTCATTTTTTTTTCATATTTTATCAAACTTTGACTGTATTTGTGTGACAACATCTGCACCATAAAAAATACAAGACATTCTGAAACCTTTACGACAAAGATCCGTAAAACTATCAGTCCTCATTTCAATGACCCGGCAGAAAAAAAAAGTAAAACACTGGCATGTAAAGAAGGAAAGGTTCTTTTCGTTGTATTTTTTTTTTTCGGCCGGCCGCAGATCTTTATTTTTGATCACCCCATAACAGGACATCAGTGAGACCACAGGTTATCTGGGGCGCCCGGCCGTAATTTGACCTTGGCAGCTTTTGCGCCGGGAAACCCCTCAGTTAATCAGGGAGACCTACCACAAGGAACGAAGTGTTAAGAAACCCGTGTGGCGATAATTCCGTTGGGTTTTTCTGATCTATCACCTCTTCTTTGTTCTATTCGGCTTACACCATTGTCCTCGTTATCGCAACGGAAACTCTTAAATGTATATAAACCGGTCGATTAGGTTAGAAGTCTATAGACGGTTGTTCAACAGCGATCGAACATCGAAACATGAAGGCGCTTCTGCTCTCCGGTTTTCTGGTTCTTCTGGCCGCCACTGCAGCCTCTGCAAGAAGTAAGACAACCTTGAAGCTGGTTCTTCTTTCACTTTTTTCATACTTGTATACCTTTACCGCTTCGCCAAAGAAAAAGCAGTTGCTGACTGGGCTTAAAGAACGCGTAAATACTTTGAGCAACGCTTGACAAAACACATGTAGTAGCGCCATTTATTTTTACTCCGACTTGCATTAACTCTAACCACAGCCAACACTACGACCCTATGGTGCCAATCAAGCAATGTCAAGACTGCATCATCAAGGCATTCAGCATCTTTGCGCATTACGTATCACCGTCTTATGCAATCACTCACAATGATTGCGGAGAGATCCTGCGGTCTTTTGTGCACGGGATTGGTTGAGCCGGGTATATCACACGCACAAAGGAGTGTAGGGCCGCCCGGATATGAACTTTCGGCGCAACTTTAGTGCCTCCATTGAATCACAGCTTTGATCACAGTCGTACTTAATCTGAAAGGGAGTGGAGGCACCCGAAAATGCAAACTTTTTTTGATGCAGGAAGAGGGTTCACCCAATGCGGTGTCGACTTTTTGCCCCACGCTGGTTTTGGGTGAATTCTGTACAAGAACTCAGCACTATGGCTCTTTTATATATAAGTTGTGGGGAAAACTACTTTATGACGTCACAAGATTGGGTGTATGGAGTCACCATCATTCAAAAACAAACAGACTCAGATCTTACCTGGCATGATTTTTTTTAACATTTCTCTGAACGTTCACAGGCATTGCAGCAGTTTTCAGTCACTTACATTTGACTTTTATTTCACTGTACCTTTATAAAACATTTTCAGTTTCCGCATAACAAGTCCTCACTGCAATTACTACTTTTTCAATTAATTATTTTTGTATGATCTAGCTGAGTGCTTTTTTGTGACTGTATAGACTACAGCAACAGAAGTTGGCCCAGTTTAGTGCTCGCTGAAAAGGTAAAATTCCGCACGGGGTGCTTGGCGCGTGCTAAGTCAGGCAGCCGACTTCCAGATTGCAACTATAGAAAATGTGAAACTACCTTCCAACTTCTTTTTTTCTTTTTTTTGCATATTGACATACCCACGCGACTCCCCGTATAGCTTACGTGCTGAAAGTTCTGAACGGCGCATGGGCCAGGTTATATCGTCGCACCCTATACAGATTCGACCGACTGCAAGTACCGAAGACCTGTAACTGGCTACAAACGAACGAATTTACAAAGCAATGCGTTTCTACCTCTCTAAAATAGTTGCTTCATTAGGTAAATATATCTTAAACTAGCTCACGTCATCTTTTTAATTGTAATCTAGCTAGGGTGTACGAAATGATGCATGGTTTTATCTTCGTTCTATCACTTGTAGTTGTGGCCGACTTGCCCTGGGTATGTGGTCCCAGGGAGGTCTTCAAGGAATGCGTGAGCAGCAGCTGTGCCGAACTCAAGTGCGGCATGGAAGGCATGCCAGAAGCCTGCACCATGGACTGCGCCAGCGGCTGCTTCTGCGCTCCAGGATTCTACCGGTAAGGGGCACAGAGAATGCGTTCCATGGAGCGAGTGCCAAATCGAGCCCCTCAAGCCCATGCCTAAGGCTTGAATGAATTTCAAGGCCGTTCCGGACCTCACTGACGAGAATGAACTGTTCTTAAATAAAACCTAGTTTGTAGGCGAAGAAGCTTTCCTGTTTTCATGTTTTTACTAGAGAAATACGCCGCGCGCGCTGAAGCGTAAGGACTGAGGGCAAAGTTCACTTGTTTCCCCAGAATCACTCGAAATGTGGCTGATTGTTTCTGTTCAAAAAAGTGAAAAAGAAATGCAACTTCTATGGAAATCTCAAAGACGTCTTGGAACTGATGGTAAAATTCCATTTGAAAGAACTGCACAGCATGCTTTTCCTTGTCAAAACGGGGTATTCCCTCGATATAGTTTTATCGACGTACACGTTTATTCCGCAATTGGATTTGAAAAAATTAAAACTTTGCATACCATAAAAATCAAGGGAAGATATTCGGTTACACAGGGAAGCATAAGCAAAAATCATGTTTAATTGCAGCTCTTCTGCTTGTGAAAGACCTTTTATGAGTTAATCATAAAAACGCACGAGAAGATAAATATAAAAACCATAATAAACATGCATAAATTGTTTTCGAGCAAACTTTCAAATATTTCAACAAAAAAAGAGACTTTTCATTAATAAACTGATAGCCACGGCTGACGCCGGGGTGGAGCAGGGAGAGAAAGACTGAAAATAGGAAGTACCTTATAATGCTATATCGCAGCACGTGTTTGACGCCACCATCTCTTGCTGCGAATAACCTTAATTTAAATTGTTATCTTTATCATTCGTTCAATACCATACGCGCCGAAAAACAAAGGGAGAAAAGAAAACAAAACCGCGCGGGGCCGTTAAAAAAGAAAAAAGTCGGGACTTTAATTTACGCTGTGAAGTTGTTTGGCCAGCGAAGCTGTGGTGCCACCTGCAACGATGGCCAACAGCACTATACGAAACGAATGGCAAAAGAAAAGTAAATGCAGAGCACCAAGTTTTTTATATATACGGTGTTTCATGTAAGAGTTACAAAAATTGTAAAATTAGAGGATTCGAGGTAAAAAGATAATTTTTTAAACCACTTTACTCCTGGTGGCGGGCGTCAGAAAATGAGTGATACCTACTAATTATAGTTCAATAATTAACTGAAATGACTAATTTACTTTTTAATTAGTCAAACTATACATATGGTTGCAATTAGAATCTTGCTAAGGCGTAGTAGTGCACTAAGGTTACCACTCGTGGAGCAGGTGTGTACAAGGCTGACGGTTGCGCTAAGGCGCCGGCGTGATTTTTCCGCCTCTGATGAGAGCCTTAGCTTGTACCTGCTCCACGACAGGTAACTTTAGCGCACTTCTACGCTCTTCACGCGCACAAAGTCTTTCTGAAAATTATTGAATTTGTGGTTTTCGATGACGTTCAGTAAGTTTCTAATTGGAACCAAATGTTTATTTTCACTAATTGTAAAGTGATTAGTAATTTTTATTTAATAGCGAACAAATTAGTAATTATCACGCATTTTCTGACTTCCACCAACACGAGTAATGCGATCCCGAGAAAAGTATCCTTTTACCTTAAGTGCACTAATTTTAGGAATTTCGTCCCACTTATATGAGACATCCTGTATAAAAGACTGGTGATATCACTCTCCACGTCGCAAGCTGCCGTCGCCGCGGCAGCTTGCGCAGCAGTACTCTTTACCTCGAAACGCTTGCAGTGAACCCTGCGTGATTCACACTGTTGTCAGGAGTGCCTTAATGTATATTACGTAGTTCGGATGCTATTTTGCGCTTGTTCTTTATTGAAAAGAATGCTGTGTTGTATGTTGTATGTGTGATGTACATTTTTCGCCTCAATCGCTGAAGGTGTTTTTTTTCTTTTCTTTTTTTCGTGCGGATGCCGACACGAAAATATCCCGCCTACGAGTCATATACAGCTTCGCTGTAAAGCGCCGAGCTCTGTCTGGAATGATTACTGTTCAGAAAGACCTAGAGCCGTATATACAGATAGTTTGGTGAATGGGAGGTGCGGGCAGAGCCAAGTCTTGGACGTGGACCAGACGCAGAAAGAGGGATTGGCGTTCTCTCGTGGCCAGTCAGCAACCGAAAATAATCTCGTAGTGGTGGTAGCGAGAAACAGTTTCAATAAGTGCGTAAGAGTTAAAGGTAGCACGTCTTCGTGGTTGAAAATATGGTGCACATGATGTTTCGATTGCGATAATGCAAAAAGATTAAAGAAACGATTTTGCCGCTCGAACACTCTTTGAGTCGAAGGGAGCCTAACTGCTCAGACTGCAGATACCTGGCCGTCGACGCCATGCGTACGGATAACGCCAATAATTCTGACAGTCATGTACATTTCATTTTTTAAATTATTTTTTGTATATATTTTTACTATATTTTTTCAGTCACCGCGATTTACTCCGACGCACTTATTAATTTTGTTGCTCGCGACCACCGCTAGAGTATTATTCACGGCTTCTGGTTGGCCATATTCGAAATTGTGAAGTCGCCCTGCAACAGGCCCTACCCGTTTTCGGCCAGTGGCGCCTCCTCATGTGCCTCATATACTTTCCAATGGATGGCCAAACTCTCTATATAGGCACTTCATTGCAAAACGCCACCAAGCGGCGCTCCAGTCTTGGACGTTCCAGAGAACTTCCGGATCATGAAAAGAATAAAGAAAGCCCACCTTACCACCGCTGCTTGAAATGTCAATGTAATTTTTAACCACCGAATTTCCAAGTGAACGCAAAAACAAAAAGAAGCGCGAGATCTCTTAAAAATTTTCGAATATTCTTGTAAACCAACTTGCTTCCTCCAAGACATTAAAACGTCCAGCCGATGGCCCTCGTTAAATCTCCAACTTTGATGTATATGTATAGCATTTCTGCTTTCTAGCACTTGTGACAAAAGCAAGCTCGATAGGCTTGCAAGACGGAGCGACCGAAAGTCACTTAAAACACAAGCGGTAGTTCATGTTTGTAAACAGCGAAAGGGTCTATATACGGCTCTGTGTAGACCTAAAGCCGAGCTGCCTCTGTCTCACTGCACTCGTCAAACGCGTTCGACGAGTGCAAGCATAGTTTCCTATATACTGACAAAGCCTGGCAGATCGTCACTAGAAGCGGAGAGCCGCGTAACTGGCGCGCCGCTGCGGCCAGACGCCGTAACATACATCTCCCGAGCAACAAAGTGTATTTCGGTTCCTTGCCACTGCAAAAGCAGTGCGCTGACGTCCAGGTTCCCCGAGAAATGGCTCTTTGATGCTCTGTGCTACCAGATCCTCGCGCTCCAAATCTGCGACCTGCCACCCTATTCGCAACTCCAGCCCGCCGCTCGCCCTCCCGCGGACGAACGGAGAACCAGAGGAACGGGGACGGCAGCGGCGGCGACGGCGCGGTAGCGGTGGCAGGGGCTGTCGGCCTTGATGCGTAAAGCCATTTTAACGAAAAACTGAGCGCGTTAAAAAGGAATTTATGTGCTCCGCCTTGCAACAGCCTCGCACAAAGGACCGGGATGTCTAATTTCATTACGGACTTTACGTATATCGCATACGCTGCGGATTTCTGGTCTTGTGCATGACCGCCAGCTCGATCTGTGCTCAAAGTGACGGAAAACACTCGCGCTAGTAATGTAGGGCTCTAGCGTGTGGTCTACGAAAAGTCTATTCATTGCCCTCGGTAGGGAGAAAACTGGTCACGCAATGATATGTCGAGCAATACGCATCGGGAATGGGTTCGCATTTAAAGGGCGTAGGAATATGATGATTTATTCCAAGCACTTTTAAGATATAAAATAAGCGTATTTGCTTTCAGGTAATTACAAAGTAAATAAAGAAAATGTCCGAAGCATTTTAAGCACGTCTGTGTTAGCCAGCCGTTCGCGACGATTAGAACAAGCAGTTTTGGCAAGAGGGGCCGCAACGTTGCAAGCAAATAACACGGTACTAAAAATGTACGGTATATTAAAACATTTATCTTTTGATAGAGCGATAAATAAACCCCTAAACACGCCGATTATGGTAATAGGCAGTTTTAGCATAGCGTTACCGCAGCCTACCATGAGCACGGCAACGCTCCTGGTGCGCGCTGAAAATTGCGCTCAAAGGCGCAGCGCGAGCTTCCAGTTGTAATGCTACACCGTACGGTAGCCTGCGGTAATAAACTTCCTATCAATAATCATAAAGCAGTTTAATTACGTCTTGCGATGCACTAAAACCGAGACGGTGAGCAGCGAGTTGCGAGCCTGTGGCACGAAGACATCAATACTGTGAACGCTGCTCTTTTGGAGCTTGACGGTCACCGTGCGCGGCTCACTTTTTAGAGCGCCAATGGCCAGCCAAAGCTCGAACACGATATCTTCATCAGCCTCAAAAATATTCTGCCAAAAACAGTGACGTGGCCGGTGCCTAAAACGCGCTCGCCCATCACAAAGCTTCTCAAGTTGAGGTTTCTGCACCTTTCAAATATCAGCATGCTCATATTGCTAACGCGCATCAACATCTCCGTCCCCTGTAATGTGCTCCTGCCCTAACCATGCACTTCGCGTTTGTAGACAAATAAACCATTTTTAGCGCACTGACCATGCAGCGTCAGCGAGCAGGCGCACGGGAAATCCTGGAGAATCTATCCCCGTCTCTTCCTCCATCTTGGAACTACCGCCCCGCCATTTATAGGGTGTTGGAGTTGTGAATAGCGCGAACACGGCGCTGTCTCTTTACAGACTGGGGGATATACGTACGAAACGAACGAAGGACATATGGAAACCAAGAGAGATGGCAAGCACTACGCAGTAACACTAGGTCACTAATTCCGTGTGCCTGCATAATAAATTGAAGGTCACGTATTATTGTCCAATTTCCAATAAATAAATACTGATTAATTCTTTCTGCTCATGCAAATGTGCAAAAATGGTTGTTCTGCGTTCAAAACATCATTCTCACGTTCGCCATTTTTTAAACTAGGGAGGAGCCGGAGAACAGGTGCCCGATAAAAGCTCCCCACCATAGTAAATTATAAGAAGGCACACCTCTCATAGCCTATATACTTTATTCTTTATGTTTTAAATGTCTTAACCACTCGTAAAGATGCACGAAAGTGTCATTTTTATATAGGAATAGGACGGGCATATCAGCAATAAAAAAAGCGCCACCGGAATGCCGGCTCACCTTGAAAACACTCAACATTACTTTCGATTATTATTTTGCTTGGAATCGTCCCTCGTTTTTATATACTGCTATAAAAGAGAGCTTTTGCACCCTAAATGTAGGTATAGCAATTACTTTTTCACAATGATAATAAAGCTGCATACTATTCAGTACGACCCAAATAACGAAAGGCATCTATGTTATTTTGCGGCGAAGAGACAAAATGGACGCGCGTTTTCACATAGGAATGAACAGGAGCACCGCAAAAGCAAACTGGTTGCTGTCTGTTTCAATTGCGTCCCGGAAGTCGGATAGACACTAGCACAAATGGAACCTCTAGCGTAGAGTATGATAAGTCTATAAAGGAATATGTACGTTTCGAAAGAAAGTGTCTATATTGCCTTCCACCATACTCTATCATCTATGGAACACATAGTTTTGAAAGTAAACTTTAGATGGCGCTTCAGACGACTGGAGGCAAACTGAAGTGACTAAAAGGGGTACTTCCAACGAGGTAGAGGGCCTTAGAGCGATAAACTGGCAGCTGAGGGTGACCCCCAATTGGCCGCCACCATGTTGCACATTTTTGGCCACTAGACACATTACCTTATAGTTTTACATCTAGATTTTAACGAAGTACCGAGCACAACGAATTGCCTAGTGACCTTTAATAACAGAATCGACGAGATACGTTATGTTTGTTTTGTTCAAAGTCCGAAATGTAGCTTTTACGATAAAAACTTGGTCAGTTCCGCGGTGCCTCCACTAGATGCCTTTAGCCACGGTGCGGTATTCGGGGTTTTTATCGTAGCTTTAGGCACTGATCTGTGGGGCTAACCGTATTGAAAAAATAGTTTATAATGTTTTTTACAGCGATCGAAATACAAATTTCGGCTCAGTGTTGCGTAAAAGCCTCAGAATTTTGTACGGTCAAGTGTCTAGGGGCCGAAATTGCACAACATGGCGGCAGCCAAGAGAGGGTCACTTTTTCCTGGTGAACGGGATACGAGTTTATCGCTCTAGGCCCCTCTACCTCGTTAGGTACAACCCCCCCCCCCCCCCCCGGCAGATCCACAACTGAGGTAATCTACAACGTTGCCTATTCACAAACGCGCTGATGTGATGTCACGCAGATGTGGTGGCGCCACTGTCGTAACGGTGCATGCGCGGGCGCATCAATAGTCCGATCTCACTGAGCTTTCCAGGCATGCGTGACGCCGCCGTAACTGTGTGGTTAAAGTGAACTGGGAGAGAAATAGTGAGCTCAGAGAGCCCACACGGCTGCCGTACTTCGTGTCAATGGCACGGGAGGGCGCCACTCAAAGGTTGGGCTGTAGTAGCGCATGCCTCGCACTGCATTCCCTGCTCTACGTCTGTTGTCGTCGTCGTCGTATAGAGCTCCAGTTCACGAGACACGTCGTGCCGCCCCGTGCCCTGCTCGCGCAGAACCTCAGCGGGGCTGTAGCGCGTGCATAAAGACTTGAGGTTCCCAGAATGGATGGCAGCAGAGGTGCCGCAATAAAACTGACTGTGAGATAGGTCCATTCAATTTGAGTTTCTGCTCTCGGCCAGTACCCACATCGAGTCTGGGTAACACGGGCTTGTTGGTAAACCGCGTGTTCGATACTTTCAGACGGGGGTCGCACCAGCGGCCCAATGAAATCTACGAACGACGTGTGGACAGGAGCTGCGCTGAACACAAGATGTCACGGCCGTGAGCGCCTCGTCTGCACCAATGACTGCGTCAGCAGCTGCGTCTGCGTGCCTGGCTTCTACCGCAAACGTGACGGGCGCTGTGTCTCGCAAAAACCGCTACTGAGATCTTCCAGACTCGCGACGCTCGTAGGCCATCATTGGAAGCATAGCAACGGAGCTCAACTGCAATAAATAATTAAAAATATGTTTTTTTTTGTTTTTTTTTTGGGGGGGGGGGGGTATTTTCACAACATGCGTAAAACAGATTATCTTATCTTATTATGTTAAATGTAATGTTGTATTTCTTTTTTTTTCATTTTAGGATGGCACGATGAAGGACATGAGAAATGTTTGGGATGGCACTATGAAGGACACGAGGAATGTTTCTTGCCTCAACTGGCGCAAAAAATAAGCAAATATATATACTTGACATGCTGTGCTAACGTAATTGTATCAGAACCTTTCCCTTTGAAATTCTTTTTTTAGAAAACTTAGGAAGTGCGTGTTTGAACCAGAGTGTCGAACCGGAACCGAACTGAACCGAAAACCGGAACAGAACCGTTATTTTTAGCCGAACCGGAACTGAACCGAACCGAAATCTTCGCCGCCATCTTGGAACCGGAACTGGAACTGAACCGGAAAAAATATAACGGTAACC
>JAZHYW010034879.1:0-19103 GCA_037355805.1 Ixodes ricinus | reverse complement strand
TACGTATTGCTTATTTTGCCGCCGCTGTTTCTTCCTGAGCCACGCGCGTCACGTGTCTTGTGCGTTGGCTGTCATTTATTGCCACCTGTGACCCGGCGCATCTCTGGTCTAGTTTGTCCAAGACCGTACTTTTGATCCTCTGAGCGCTTATTAAGGGAATCAGAGTTCAGAAAAAAAAAATGGAAGTTTAGAGGAGGGAGCGATAATGAACTCGCTCGTGTTTCGATTTTGTCTCGTTTGAAAAGACAGAACGATAGAGCTCATTAATATCCTGACTGGCGGAGGCGAGGTGAGCGAGCAAATGAAACGGGCAGCTGTCTGCTTAAGGGGATTCAACCGCTTGTCACTCAATGGGCAAATTTCGCTACACAAACCTGAGTTTCAGGAATGCACGATAGCATTCATTCTTTTGGGGGTTACTTATGATAACGTAATGAAGGTTGTACGGCCCTTGAATTTTTCTTTTAGAGCGCTGGAGATTTTTAATAAAATCCAGAAATATGACCGTTTTGACTGTTTTTAGCGCGTTTTGAGGCATTTTTGAAAATACAATTATTTAGAAGACAAACGTGACAAAACGCTTGGCCGTACGTACTAGGGGTGCCTCTAATCTCAATTTTAAGACCATGACGAGAAAGCAAAATATTGTTGTATTTGCGTATTTGTGTAAATAAAATCACCCTGTTAATTTTATTTCCAACTTCTTAAACGAGATGGCGACACTAGTACTAAATGCGTCAAACCGGAGATTTTCTTGCTGTTGCTGTTGTTGTTTTTCTCTCGAGCTCGAATTCGACCGCGATGTCTCGTTGCTCGTGGATCGGTAGCACGTGTAGCGAAAGCTCGCGCTGTAAAGCTCACTGATCGTGGATTCAACCCACCGCCTCTGCCCGTTTCAATCTGGATGAGAATCGTACCGGCGTGCTGTCATGTATCCCTATTGCGTGATGCACGTTAAAGTCGTCAGACAAGCAGCGGTATACTGCACTGTCTTTCATCTCGAACAAAGACACCAGACGCCATTAGAGCTGACTAACTTCCCGCTGTATAAACATAGACACAACAGAATTACAATTGATGGCTCCGTTGGTCGGCACTTTTTGAACGCTGCAAAAAAGTGTAACTAGTCATCAGCAGACTCCTAGCGAATTTCTGATAAGGCTCTAAAGGCGGTACTTTTGTTGATTCTATTTTTTTGTGTGTGCTATGTTAGCGCGCGTGGTCAAACGCTTGCATACGCTACAAGCGTGGCTCGTAAGCACCATAGGATCGTGCAGGGTTCAACAGAGATATCCTAATATGTAGGGTGCCTCATTGTCCTTCTGCTTAGGGTGAACACACCCTTCGTAGTACCCGATGCCGGCAGCACGCGCTCACGGGTAAAATACAAATAAATCGACGAAAACCAAATGTCGCCATAGCACAGTCAGCGCCACAAACGCGCGTGCCGGGACACGCTCTTTCACGCGCTTCTGAACAAAAAAATAAAAATAAAAGTGTGGGACTAAATGCCCAGATGTCTCCACCCCTAAGCAAAGCGCACATGAAGGCACCCTACTAATATGTATTTCGAAAAAAAAATAGTTGAATGAGTTGCAAAGAAGGCTAAAATACTTATTCCGAACAACATTTATTTTATGAAACATTATTTCAGATATTTTCATTCTCTGTAGACCTTGTTTGGTGGCTAGTAGGTATGAAAAACAAAAAAAGAAGCATGATTTTTATTATTTTGAACAATTACAATATATTTTCTTAACCAACATACAGGTGTTTACTCCGAGATGCAAATTGAATTTTGACGTTAGCGTTTTGGCGCCCGAAACAATCTTTTTTTGTAAATTTAACACTTCCCGTTTTGCGGATTACTAAGAAAACCAAACGGACCATCAATAGGTAGAAAATCCGTTTCTACCTAAGATGAGGCTACGGTTTTTTTTTTCTTTATTTTTTTTTAATTTTTAGGCAAAATCGAATGAACCTCTAAATAACTTTAGTGTCTTCATAAGTAATCTCGGGAGTTCACTGTGCTATTGTCCGTTATGAACACCTCTTTCAACAGTGATCTTACTATGTCACGGTGGAATGAAGCGCTGCTATACCTTACCTGTCTGGAAACAAATTGAGGTGTGTGTATGCTTATACAGCCTAGAACATAGTCTGCCTCAACGGGCGACTTGTCTCCCAGCTGTAGGTGAGCAATTTAGCCATTGCAGTACAACCGCTAGCCTGGGGTCTTTAACATGCACCACGCAGTAGTGATACACGACCGCACGCCGGTACGATGCTCATCCAAATCGAAACGGGCAGGGTGTGAGGATTGAGCCCAGGATCCCTGGGTTATACAGCGCGAGCTTTCGCTCCACGTGCTCCGAGCTGGCGTGCTCTATACTTCGTTTCAGCTTGGGTCCAGACGCAGTCGATGCTACAAGCGCGAGCATGTGGCCCTGAACAGTGCTTGCACTGCACGAGCGCGCGTGCTTGGCAGGGACGCTGAAAGCCCGGAGCTCGCGCTTGCAGCATCGACTGCGTCTGGACCCAAGCTGAAACGAAATATAACCCACTCGGCCACCGATCTTTTTTTTTTTTTTTTGCACTGGGTTATTGATTTTTTTTTTATCCGTCTGGACTGAAGCCCTTCGATGTGTTTGCGTTGTGTCTCGAGCGGCCCTTGGAAGCAGTTGTCGGCGCAGTACTATAGACTTTTTGACGTTTACAAAGTCACAGTCCCGCGTGCAGTCTTCTTTACAGCTCCGCACGTGCGTGTTCGTCGCTTCGGAAAGTGAGGAAAGCACGCGCCATACGCATCGAACAGTCAAGATGGCACTCGGCCACACGCTCTTTTTTGGAAAGGCTCATACTCTGTTTCACCTTATGATGTACCGGTGAAAGCCAGCGAGCGCCCTTTGCTCTGGGGGCACATCTCGGCGGCACAAGCTCTCGTGACTTAAAGGGACAATGAAGGCGTACTTAGGACATCTTTTTGGCGATTGAACTGGGTTCCAGGCACGTCTCAGGCCACGTTGCCCAAATTTCAGCCGAAACCGGCGCTTGTGTGCCGCGCAAATCAATAAAACAGTCGCGGTAATAATTGCACCGGATCGACTGGGGCGACGCCCCGAGAGTTGCGGGAGAAGCCAGAGAAGCGGCGCTCGCGTGACCGATGCGGGGCCAAGACGCGCGACGTCACAACGGCGCGTCGCGCCGTTTGTGACGTCGCGCGTCTTGGCCCCGCCAAACGGGCTGACGCGCGCGCGTTTGCGACATCGCGGTCAGCGGATTGTCGCTGACGCGCCGCTTGTGACGGCCAGAACGGCCAGATCGCTGCCGCTCTCCCTCGGCATTCCCTCCCCCGGCGTCCGTCCTTCGGCATGCGGGCCGCCTCGTTCGCCGGCTGTGCGGTTCCGTCGGGTGATAGCAGAGGCCGCCACGCACGTACTCCCGTTCCGTTGGTGTTCGGTTACCGAACGGAAGCTCGAACTCGCTCGCGAGAGCGGCATTGCCGTCCATGCCGACAAGCCGGCGAAATCGACCGCGCCGTCCAGCGCCGCTGGGTACCACCAGCGGCAACCAGAGTCTCGACGCCCTAAATGCTACCGGTACCGATAATTCACATGTGACGTCACCTGTACGTCACCTCTTATTCGCGACGCCCAGAAATCCGTAGCTGACGTCAGATAGTCGAGCATTCGAGCCTAATTGTCGCGGGCCGACCGCAGGTACAGAACTCGATGCGCTCGCGTTGCCAATACACTGTTTCAGGCCGTCATGCCAGGTACCGCAGGAAAGCTAAAAGCGCGAGCTCTTGCTCTGGGGCACATCTCGCGGCACAAGCTCTCGTGACTTAAGAGCAGCTGCCAATGCTATGAGCTCGCGCTTCTAGCCTTCGCTGCGGTACAACATAAGGTGAAACGAAGTATAATATGAGCGGCCCTTGGAAGCGAATGGCAGCGGAGCACCCGCTCCTCACACGTGTCTTGCGCGTTTCCACAACAATGGTTGGCGGTACTTGTGAGCGTGAATTTTATCAAATGAATTTAGTCTGCACTTGCCGGCAGCGCCTTCAACTTACGGAATTTACGAGGATAACTCGAGTGCAACATGGCTTTGTGTATTTTAATGGTTCTTTTTCGCTGACAGGCAGACAGACGGAAAGTGTCCTTTCTTGCCATACCCGTTGCCAATCTTGTCAGCTGCTGTGCGCTTGGCGGGCGATTGTGGACGAGTAGTAGAGCCGCGCCACTTGCATGGACAGAGAACTCCTTGGTACAGTTCACGGGTGGGAAACGGTTGCTTCTTGTTGCTTTTGACTCGACACGCAGAAGTGTGGACCTCGCCACTAAATGAGCTATGCTTAGGGTCGGCACTCTGTTCCCCAATATTGCTGTGGGCACCGCCATTTTGGTGCTTGCGCAGAGCAGACGCAACTGCCGATCGTCATGATTCAAAAGTGCGACTTCCTCGGCATTTGATTCGGTGTTAGGAAGCTCATGTAATATTGCTTTGCTCTGTCGCGAAGCGTTTAAACATTTGTGGAGGACGTAAAAGCGTTTCCTGTGATTTCATATAAATTTTCAGATAAGTGGCAGCCATGATTTTAAGCCACAATATGGACAAGTGTCGTTACTCTGAAGCGTAGCTTATTTAGTGTCACTAGGAAAGATCATGGAGGAACAGCGCAGCACTGAGCTAGATTTCAGACGCCATGTTCTTCTATATATAGTGCCACTAAATAAGCTACGCTTCAGAGTAACGACACTTGTTCATATTGTGGCTTAAAATCATGGTTGCCAGTTATCTGAAGATTTATCTGAAATCACAGGAAACGCTTTTGCGTCCTCCACAAATGTTTAAACAGTTCGCGACAGAGCAAAGCAATATTATATGAGCTTCCTAACACCAAATATAATGCTGTAGAAGTCGCACTTTTGAATTGAATCATGACGATCGGCAGTTGCGTCTACTCTGCACAAGCACCAAAATGTCGGCGCCCACAACAATGTTGGGGAACAGAGTGCCGATACTCTAAGCGCAGCTCATTTAGTGGCTCTACACTCTGTTTCATACTTAGCGTGCAACGCTGTCAAAGCTACTGGCGCGAGCGTGGGGCTTGATCTCGTTGATCATTCGCACGCGTTCTCGCGCAAACAAAACCATAGATGAAGCCACGCGCTCGCGCCAGTAGCTTTGACCGCGTTGCACACTAAGTATGAAACAGAGTATAGTTCTTCCCAGAAGTGGCGCGCGGCACGTGTCCCGAGCATTTCCACAAAAATGATTGGCGCCACTCTTCCCAGGATAGATGGGCTTATACTCCACACAACCTGGGAGCGGGTTTGCAAACCAGTATTCAGAGGCCGATATCGGACATAGGAAATGCAAAACTGCCAATTTATTTCTTTTTTTTCTAGCTATAAACTATAAATTATAATGACGAGGTGACAAAACAAAGGAATGACTGAGAAAGCTGAAACGTTTAATGGGGCGAACTTGTGCCCAAAAATAAAAGGGAAAGAGAAGGATAACAACAGAGCGTCGCGGGCGTCGAAAGCGGCGAAGCAGCAAGATCGAGCGCTGGGGCGAAACTGACTTCGGCTCACCACGCGAAACCCCCCTTATGTACACGCGTGGGCTTCTGGAATAATCGGCGTAGAAAGTTCGACGCGTAGAACATTCGCACCTCGAACAAGCAAGGCGGCTCTCGAATTCATTAGAACATCACATCACTGCCACGGACGCGCTGCCTACTCGGTCAGCTGCGCCCGCAACAATATATATATTTATATTTATTTTTTTGCAAAACAACGTTTGCGTGTTAAATGTGGTGGTGCAAACGGCCGCAACGCCGCACCTTGTGCTTTCGATAATTTCGAACGTGGATGGAACTTCGAATTCATTCGGAAATCAGAGCTTATTCTACGTTTTGTAAGCCACTGTAATCTGCGTATGTACTGGCTCGTATCTCACGCCGCCTGTTGGCCACTTCATGCAGCGGCGGACGCAGAGCGAAGAAGATCTAGCTCGAGATCGGCGGCGAACAGCCCGTGGCCCGAGCCCACCTCGAGCGCCCGACCTGCATGCGCAGCGGCGAGCATGCAACTCGTTTGTTCCGGAAAAATTCTGCGCCATCTATGAGGAAAAGGGTACAAATAAATAGCGGTTGAATCCCCTTAAGTGGGATCACTTATACTACCGGGGCATTGGCGCAATTAGAACTTGCCTCTAAATCAGGTCACAAGATGCGAGATAGCTGGAACACGTGTGCATTTGCGAAAGCTGTGCGCCCATTGGCCTCGTTAATTGGGACGCTCGATGCGTTCTTCTGGGGGTACTTTTCCTTGAAATAGGAGCGACATTGGTTTTTTCAAACGGAGTTCCTGACAAGGGGTGGAGGACTTTGACCACCGCAAAAGCACTACGCTTTAAACAACGCTGAATAAAAATGTGCAGAGAACTTAAGTATGCCGAAAGACTACATTGTGCCATATACGTTTAAGCCTGTTCGTTGATTCTTAATTTAATTACACGCTATCTCTGGCAGATGATTAATAAAATCTCTGAAATCAACTGACCATGCAAGTGGGATGTGTCATAAAAAACGGCTGGTCTGCAGATTATACTTTCAACAATTAACAAACGAGTGCTTCGTGCGTTTATCGATATGCCCTTACATCGAAATGTCAGTGTAAACCGAGACGTCCCTGCACCGAAAGTGTCCTAGATATCGAAATATCCTACACCAAAAATTCTAGGTCCCTGAAAGGAACGGCCATTTTCGAATACTTCGCGCGGGACAACAGTGGTATAGAAAGTAAATCTCTTCGAGCAACGTTTCTGGACCTTAGAAACTTATTTCGCAACCGAAATTATCATCTTATCTTCTTGCTTTACGATATACGTACATAAGGATGAACGAATGAATGAAAGCGACTTTATTGTAGGCAGCTCATAGTCCGGAAGTTATACTTCGCTTCAGCTTGGGTCCAGACGCAGCCGACGCTGCTGGGCAGTGAGCTCCGGGCTTCCAGCGTCCCTGCCAAGCATCGCGCGCTTCCTTCGCGCAGTACAGGTACTCGTTCAGGGCCACACGCTCGTGCTTTGGCATCGGCTGCGTCTGGGACCCAAGCCGAAACCAAGCATAGGAACCGAAGCTCCCAGCGCCGCCGTCACACTGCTTATACATCATACCATCATTCATCACACAAAAGACAGTTCAGTAAACAAGGAGTCACCGCAACATCCGTGGTTCGAATGCTGCGTGCCAAGTTTCTCCTTCAACTTTCATTGCCATGCAGCATTCGAAGCACGGATGTCGCGGTGACTCCTGTTCTGAATCTGTATATCGACTGTCTTTTATATGATGTATGAGCAGTGGTGACCCCGGCTTAAGGACAAAGTCGGTATTAATGCGAATATAAATGCGAATAGCATTCTTTGGCTACTTCACGCACTTTTCGTCTATGTATCTATCTATCTGGCTATCTAACCTCTTACGCCGCGGGTCGATAAATAAAAATCAGCAGAACCCATCCTTTGGGAATGATTATCTACGTTAATGCGAACAGACATCAAACGGTGCGGAGTTATGCGCGTTCGTCAGGTGGCCGGCAGCACTCTAGATACGCCAGCCCACTCTTGAGGCGATTCTAAATATGTTGACACTTTCACAGCCCTGCGCACGATCTCCGCAGCCCAGCACGTGCGTTTGTGTCACTTAGGAAGGCGAGCAAACACGCGCCATACGCACAAACACTCAAAATGGTACCGACCAGACTTTCTGGCGTCTCAGCTAGTCTCAACCAACGGTACTCTAAACGGTTGATTATATCTTTACCATAGGACGCGCTTACAGCGCTGTCACAGCTCACCGGTGCGCGCGCTGTTCCATGCACGAGGGCTCATTCCGCTCGCGTGAGGCTGAGCACGGCCGCCACATCACCCTCTCCCGAGCGCGGGAGAGGGTGAGCTAGCGGCCGTGCTCAGCCTCACGAGAGCGGAATGAGCCCTCGTGCATGGAACGCGCGCGCACCGGTAGCTGTGACAGCGCTGTAAAGCGCGTCCTATGGTAAAGATATAAACAACCGTTTAGAGTGCAAGTTGAATGACTGCCTTCATAACTCTGTGGTTAGCGCGTCTGCCTGCTGATCAAAGGGTCAACGGTTCGAATCCCGGCCGGCGCCGGCCTTTTTTATTTATTTATCGACCCGCGGCGTAAGAGGTTAGATAGCCAGATAGATAGATAGATACACAGACGAAAAGTGCGTGAAGTAGCCAAAGAATGCTATTCGCATTAATAAAAAAGACCGGCGCCGGCTGGGATTCGAACCGTTGACCCTTTGATCAGCAGGCAGACGCGCTAACCACAGAGCTATGAAGGCAGTCATTCAACGCACTCTAAACGGTTGTTTATATCTTTACCATAGGACGCGCTTACAGCGCTGTCACAGCTACTGGTGCGCGCGTTCCATGCACGAGGGCTCATTCCGCTCTCGTGAGGCTGGAGCACGGCCGCTAGCTCACCCTCTCCCGCGCTCGGGGAGAGGGTGATGTAGCGGCCGTGCTCAGCCTCACGAGAGCGGAATGAGCCCTCGTGCATGAACGCGCGCGCACCGGTAGCTGTGACAGCGCTGTAAAGCGCGTCCTATGGTAAAGATATAAACAACCGTTTAGAGTACCGTTGGTTGAGACTAGCTGAGACGCCAGAAAGTCTGGTCGGTACCATTTTGAGTGTTTGTGCGTATGGCGCGTGCTTTGCTCGCCTTCCTAAGTGACACAAACGCACGTGCTGGGCTGCGGAGATCGTGCGCAGGGCTGTGAAAGTGTCAACAAATTTAGAATCGCCTCAAGAGTGGGCTGGCGTATCTAGAGTGTGCCGGCCACCTGACGAACGCGCATAACTCCGCACCGTTTGATGCTATTCGCATTAACGTAGATAATCATTCCCAAAGGATGGGTTCTGCTGATTTTTTCAACAAAATGAGCTGCACGCAAATAACGATCATAATCGGCTGATGGCTTTAGCAGATTCAATGAAGGACAACATTGCAACAAGCAGTTTCAGACATTTGCTGGAAGTCGACTGTTGTCTAGGATTTTAACACAGAATCTGTTCTAAGGAATTATGCAATGTTTTACTGTAACGGCGGGGTGTAATAGCCGGCTGCAGCGAAAAACCCACACCGAAAAGCGTTACACCCAAAGCGAACCATAGAGAAAGAAAGTCGCCTGCGGGATTTGAACGCGCCACCGTGATATTGTGACACAAGTGCTTTGCCGACCGAGCTATCAGTGGTCGGTAATCAGAACGCTTAAAAGCCAACTCCTTGGCGCGAGGGCGCACGCTTTGCTGTCGAAGCTATTTATTTACATAAACATTAAATGAGTCACCGTCTCGATTGACCTGCGCGCAGGGCGTATGTCAGAAACGAGAGCGAATCTTCGGTGGGCGGTGCCGTTCACACGCCTTTCCCTTCCTCCCTAGAAGTCCTATCACACATGCTGTTCTTACCAGTCCTTGTGAGCATGATGAAACCTTTTTTCTTTTTTTAGGGCGAAGCTTTTTAAGGTTTAGTCTTGTTCGTCCGTTTGTCCGTCCGTCCGGCGTCCGTGCTCACATAAAAAAAGAAATGTTTGCGCAGTCGACAGGATTCGAACCTCTGCGGGGAGACCCCAATGGATTTCTAGTCCATCGCCTTAACCACGTGGCCACGACTGCGGGACGAGTAGGGTGCTTTGAGATGATGTAGTATAAGTCAAGAGCTGGGGTTTCTGTCATGGATGAAAAGTTGCATGTAGCCGCTCAACGTCTATACAGGAGAGGGCGCTGCGGTCAAATACGTATATAATTCTGTTAAACTTTGCATGCATTGGCTCAATGTTTATAGACGAGAGGGCACTGCGGTCAAATGCTCAACTGCGTATATAACCACGATCCATACCACACATTCCTTTTCCTGACATGGACCGTTGACTTAAGCGGTGGAGATGCGTTCCCACGGCTTCTAGTGGATCCAAGCTGATCCGCTAGCTAGAAGAACCACTGGCTCTGCATTTCACCGACCATAAAGCAGTAATAATGAAGTCGAAACGCAACCCGGAACTCAGCACTACCTATGAGCAATAAAAAAAATCAGCACCATCAGCACTACCTATGAACAATAAAATCAGTATCATCAGCACCACCAGACCTTGGCCCCAATCAACATCACTCACCACGTAAAGATGCGGTCATTTTTTTTTTTTTTAGGTCTCGGATTTTGAAACAAGCACTATTTTCCGCGAAAGCTTCCGTTCGTGCGTTCGGCTGTATATGAAGGCTGCGAAGTCTTACCTGATTTTGAGTTTCTCAACTGACTCGGATAGACGCCTCTTCCCGCTTTGGTGACTTCGCCAGACAGTGCAGGGAGACCATCCTCTAAAACACAGTGGCACACTCCACACGGGTTGTTGCTGTTTCCAGATATCGTTAAAAATGACCTAATGAGAGAATTAGCCACAGATGGAAGTGAATGTGTCACGTTTCTGCACTACCCGGTGGCCTTTCGTTCTGCCAGAGATTGCGCATTATTGATGCGTAGCGCATAGGGAATTTTTAGTTTGAATTGTTCGTACGTCTGTACTTTTGGGCCGAGCTCTGAACAGCGATTTTGACGCTCACGGCTTATGCTCAAGTTCATGAACAGTTAGGCGAATGGGTCTCGGGAGGTGTATTCGGAGGCCTCCCGGGACCCTTTCGCGTAGCTTGGGAGTGAGTCAGCAGGCCAAATTCGGCACATCTGGTTGGCGCGTTTTGACGAACGTCACATTGCCGTGGCTTTCTGGGGAAGAGAGGAGGGGTTTCCGAAACTTAGATGAATACGCCTCAGTGATGCAGGCTAGCTTTCACTCCGGCTGCCATATTTGCTTACCCCGATACGGGTAAGAAGATCTGGCACTGGTGTCGGAAGTACTTTGGAGGGAGGGGGGCGTGGGGGCGGGGGGCGGGGGCGGGGTGGGGGTGGGGGGGCGTGGCGGCGAACGGAAAGTTTTGGGCTGTGGTGAAATTATTTTTCTCCCATGTTGATGTCCTCAAAGAGCGGGAACAAAGGAAGAGCTTAAAAGGGCACTGAAGAGCATTCTGCGATCGTCTGTTCTTGATCATAACTGATTCGAAGGGCACTAAGCATCCCAAATTACAATCACGCGACGCCGGTTTTCTCTATTAAAAGCGTGATGAAAGGTCGGGACACACCCGCTTTCTGAGCCGATTTTTCCACTCAGGAAAGGCGGGGTGTCGGTGTGGTGACGATGGGCGTCTCGTCGGCCAATCGCAGATGAATACGCCTCAGTGATGCCCTATGAGGCGTATGTCGAAGATTAGTCGATTGACTCACCTTCCTACAAAGCGACATAATTCACTCTTTTTTCCGAAATATGGCTTGGACAGTAAATGGTTCTGTTTCCCTATCTCTTCGCGCTTCTTTGTGGTAACCTCGGAGCGAAGGGTAAACCACAATGGGAAAAATCGACTTTTGGGACGCCACTATCGAGGTCACTGAAACTCGATGAGTTGACAGGATGTCGCCGACGTTCTACTTGCGGCCAAAAAGCGCTCGTTTTCTAGCCATGTATTCTCAAGCCAAAATTCGAAAGAGCGTCTTTTTCCGCGAGTGACCTAATCTCCGCAAAGTTCGGGATTTTAAAAACTGCAAAGAATCGAGGTCTCGAATAATTAATTCCATGGTAACAAATATTTAGCATGTCACTCAGAATCTGAAAAATCTTTCCCGCGACACATCTTGAAAACCGGCACTTGAGAAATTCGCAAACTGTCGAGCTCGCGAGCCGCCATTACTAAAAACTGTGGGGGGGAGGGAGGGGGGCGATCGCCCCTCTTGCTCCTCCTGGTCCGACGCCACTGAGATCTGGGAGCCGGCTAAGACTGGCGCGAGAATCATTGATGCATGTTTACCTAAACCTGAGACCCCCCCCCCCCGCCCCCCCCCCCCTCCCGTAAACCCAGGAAAGCGCGTCAATCGGAGTGCCCAAATTGGCCTGTTGACTATACTCCACAAGCTTTTCCGAATACGCTCCATGGAGCGTCCGAAATATGTAGCTGAACGTGGCATTAGAGGGACCCTGGGTTTGAAGTCGGTTTTAGATTGCTGGTAGACAAGAAAGAGAAAGCCTCTTGTCTTTGATGCGCTGCTTGCGATGTTCGGTTACCAGACGTGCGGGTTGCCCAACGAGGCAGTTCTTGCTCGTTTATAAACCGGGCCGCGAGCATTTAAATTTATTTGCAATGCTAACACACGAAGAGTTATGACCCGATCCCGCAATTACGAACTGCTTTATCTATTTTTGTTGGCCCCGGGTAAGAGTAGTGATCCCTGACCTGATTCACTGACGGCGCGTCAACGCTTTGGCCCATGCATATATTGGGACTCCGTGGGGCCTTGATAAGACAGAATGGGCGTGGACAAGAGATCTAAAGCCGTGTGAAAAAAGGCAATCCTTGACGTTTTGAAGGGGTCCCGATCCGGGCGTCTGCGTCTCTCACAGTCCAATGGCCGTAAAACTTTTCGTGCGCATCAAGTGTACGCACAGCTACGGCCCTGACCACGGGCTGGTGCACACGTATGATGAACGACGCTGAGACGCTTATTTACAGCTTCCGTTGAGTTGTGAAAACTGATGTGTATCTGTGTGACCTCGAACAATCCAGGTCAAGTCCCCTCTCACCCGTGAAGTGGTCCCACATCCAAGTGGTCTATTATTCCTGATTCTTGAGGCCTCCTTCCGGGAGACCCTCGTTCGAGGAACCGGACGACAACGTGAACCTTACTCATTTTACCTTTTAGAGCGCAGCTCTTAGGCGCCCGTTTCCGGCTTGAGCGGCATCGCCGTTGGCGCAACCGCGCGGTGCATTATGGGACGCAAACGTATGACGTCATCAGTGACGATTACGTCATCACGATGACGTCACGTGACATCACTGATAGCGCCACACGTGACCCCGTACGAAAATGTCATATATCGTCCTGATATATTTTACATATGGCTATATATGATAATTTAAAGAGTCATATATGGCCATTTACTGATTTTCGTGTTTCCCCGCTAAATTTAGCGGGGAAACACGACCCGTTAGCTTACTGAAGATGCAAGACGCTACTTCGTCGTCCCGAATCCTTTTCCCTTCGAACGGCTACGAAGCCGTTGCGCCCGGAGTACCCTACGAGCCTCTATAAAAACCGTTCGCGCAGCATCGCAACCTTCCGTTTGCGAGCGTCGGCGGTTCATCGTGGGTTGAAAGTCGGAAGATGTGCTGTCCGTGGTGTCTTTTATGTGTAACTCTTTCGTAAAAAAATTTGAAATTTAAAAACGTGAACTTAACGATGTACACTTAATTTTAAATTTATTGATAATATATGTATATATATATATATATATATATATATATATATATATATATATATATATGTACATTGTAATAGGTTCGTGTATTTTAAATTGCGCATTATTATATATATCATATATATATATATATATATATATATATTTATTTATTTATTTATTTATCTATCTATTTGTGGATATCGTGGGCAAAAAATAGTCGCGTCTTTTTTTCATTTAAAATTATAATGTGGGTTATACGGCATAAAACATAGTATCTTCAAACTTGAATCGTTTTGGGTCACTTTCGGGCTGGACACCTTCTTTGGAAGTTCAAAAGCTGGACTTCATAGAGCTGTCCTGTTCACTCAGTATTGACAGCAGTGTAGACGCTATGCATGTTTTAGGCCAATCGCTCATCCGGTTAGGGTCACGTGACTATTGTCTAGAAGCTGGTGATGAGGCAGAACGCGGCACCTGCCTGGAGCCCAAGGCCACACGTAGCATTCACTGCACTATCAACCTTGGGTACAAGTGACAAAGCCGCTCGTTGTGGTCATTGATTCCCCAGAAGATAAGCCTTTTGTGTGTGCACTTCCGTTTTGGCCTTTCCTTTTCTCCCTTTCACTCTCTCCCTAAGCTGAAAGCGTGGTAGAAGGTGCTTACTTGCCGAACCAATCAGCCGTAGAGTTTTTATCGCTTGACTCCGCTTTTTGTGAGCAGGAAATGGCAAAAGCGTGGTCGCGTGGTGTGACGGATGACGCATTAGCCGTTGGCAATATCGGAATGCCTGCTTGCGGATACGGACCTAGTTTGGCATATGGCGCGCCCTGCGTGGCTGCTGTGGATTCTGCTTGCGTAGTAAATGGTATCTCGTTCGAAAAGTCCTACCCGTATATCGGCAACAAACGATTTCTTCAAAGAAGCCCAAGAATTTTTTCTGATGCGTTTAGTGTTCGGTTTTACAAATGACAGCTCGTGCTACATCGTGTTGAATCTTCACGGACACCTTCCTTCTCGTTTTTGTGTTTGAGTGGATCTGCCGTGCCCGTGTCGACATCTCTGATTACACCTTTCAAGTCCGGTATCGCCAACGTAAGTGCGCTGCAACATACTTCGGGGCAATTGATCGTTTTCCTACAAATACTCTTCCAGATTACCTGTAGAATTAGGCCGTGTCTATCTCCTGGCAGCCGGGAGAATAATTTCCCCGAAATCTTACCAGCAGTCACCTGCCATTGGCCGTCTGAAATCATGTCACAACTGCAGGTAGAATGCAGAATTTTTATTCTCCCGGCGTTTCGTGATAACACGTTCCACGGCCACCTTTTTGTGGATACACGTTTCATGGACACACGTTTTGTCGACATTAACGTTTCATGGACATTCGCTATGCGAATGTCGATAATCCTGCTTTCCCTGGGAACCAAGTTGAGCGAAATCAGGAGTGGCGTAAAGTGCAGCTCATGTATAAATTAATAAAAGTTGGTACATGCTCGATATCCAGTTGGTATTTTTCTTATACAGATGAGAAGTCACTTTTTGGTAGATTTTGTAGAAAAAAACAATATATATAAAGGTTGCCTTATCTGAATGGGACATATCTGACCTTATATGGGAGGAGATATACCCCTATCTGGCATACCCCAGATATGGATATATAAAAAGTTGGGCATATGTGGCGATTTATGCCTTATATAAGCTTATATGCTTTATATGGCTAGATATGTCCAATTTTTTATATAAGTCCAGATATTCCATTTTGTAAGGGACGTCACTGACGACATCATGACGATGACGATGACCCCGGTGATGTCACGTTACCCCCGTGAGGTCACGTGACCACGGTGACGTCACATGACCCCTGTGAAGTCAAGTGACCCCGTGAGGTCACATGACCCCCGTGAGGTCACGAGGGTCACACGACGTCAGGAGGGATCACATGACCTCACGGTCACGCGGACGGCGACGGTGACGGCGATGCCGACGCCGCTCGGCGGGAGGACTAGCAGGCAGGATGAGGGAGGTGAGGAGGAGGGAGGAGGGTATACCCACCCTCAGTACCCTTCCCTCCTCCTCCTCCAAGAGCTGCGCTCTAATTCGGCGTTACAGGGAGTTGTAAACGGCTTTAATTTTTTTCTTCCGATAGTCTCTGTTGTGACCTTGCCCCAAATGCCATTGGCCGTGCACATTAAGATGACTTCTGAACGACCGTCGTCTGTTTTTAACCGCATTATCATGATGGCAGGGAACAATATTGTCTTAGAACACCTTGAGGAAGCTTCCCTTGCAAACCGTCATCTCTTACATTTTTTGAATTACTTTTGGAGGGAGAGGCAGATCAATAGAACAGAATTGACACATCAGTGATGAGAGGAACTCAAGTATAGGGCGGTGCGTTCACACCACGAGCGGCGATCGCCTACGGCGTATTCAGTTCTTCGAGTGATCCAGCTCGTCAGGGACTGACCCAGGACAGCCGCCTTTTTCCGTTCCCCTGACGGCATGCGCTCCGCACGCGAGCGCAAACGTTCCGGGCGCATCGCGCGAACCATTGGGCCAGCAACGATAAGTCTCGCTCCCGTGGCACTTCCATCCATTAGCGGCGCTCTGAACGAGCACTCAGTCCAGATTACCTGAAGGCGGTCACGGGCCCCGCAGCGGCGAAGAGAGGAGGTGCAAACGCGGGGTTCTGTGGAAGGGGCTGGAGACCACGGCCGGTTCTTGGGCCTTGCTGCTGCTATAGGCCCAGCTCGAGTAAAACGGCCGGCAAGCAATGCTGCTCGCAGGAAATGGAGAAAACGAGCGCTGATTAAGTTACTGAAACGAGAAATGAGATGGGCGCAGCCGAACGCACGCGCATCCCCGTGAGGCTGCGGACTGGCGGTTTAGTGCGCCACGAGGGCAGGAGACAATCCAATCAAAACCGTAAACGAAATGAAAGAGGGGCGGAGAAGACGTAAGCGGAAGAAAATGGGAGAAAAAAAAAAAATAGTGTATATAGATAGATACATACACGCGAAAGCAGGAGTGCCGTAACAGTCCCCGTTTCAATCGCTTTCAAACAGATTGGCCTACCCGGCTTTGTTTTCTTTCTGCTGATGGTTGTTTGGTGTTTCTCTTTTCCGAATTTGTCGTTATACTTTGTTTTTGAATGTTGGTGCCGTCTGTTTGCTGGTTTGTTTGTGTGTATTACGCATTTAAGGTGCGTCAGATGCATCACAAACTGTCAACCGCCTCGATTTTTGGGATTAAAAGCTTTGTCGCGTCCGTCGCGAGAAATGCAAAAGCAGGGAAAACGTCGGCGGATCGTTCCATCACTCGGGGAAAGCAGAATGGCGCACCCGCGTCGCCGTCTATAACGTCCGGCTGGTGAGAAATCGCCTCCGAACGAAAGAGCACTACCAATCATTTGTATGTTTGTCTCGCTTAGACCGGACAAGGGTCAAATTTGTCGGCAAGCGTGCTGGGTGAGATACGAAATTTATAGGCAGGTGGTACAAAACAAAAACAAATTGAGTCGTTGGTTAGTTTAGTCTGCCAGAGCATGCTGACATTGTTACCCACTGTAGATGAGAAATGTAGCCAGTGGAGTACGACCGTTGGCCTGGGGTCTTTAACGTGCATCACGGAGCAGTGACACACGACCTCACGCCGGTACGATGGTCAGCTATATCGAAACGGGTAGGTGTGCAAGGGGATTGCATATACAGTGTACTAGAATACGGGGTAGTGTTTGGAGCGGCGCAGCTCGGCAATGGGAGCTCGTCAGGCTCAACAGTCGGGACGACTGCAGCACCACTACAAAAGTGACGTCATAATATCACGTAACTACGCGAGTAGTCGCGTGACGTCACCTATCTGGATAGTATTATGGCTATGAATGATCGTGTCACTCTCCGAGCAGACATTGGTGATGGTTTCTCCACGTAAGATGCAAGATACACAAGGATACTCTTTAAGCCGGGGTCACGCTGCTCATACATCATATAAAAAAACAGTCTGCAAACACGAGTCACCGCAATATCCGTGGTTCGAATGCCGCGTACCAGGTTCTCTCCTTGAACTCATTGCCACGCGGCACTCGAAGCGCGAATCTCGCGGAGACTCGCGTTCGGATCTGTATGCGGGCAGTCTTTCGTATCATGCATAAGCAGTGTGACCCCGGCTTTAGGGTTCGATAAGGTGGTCGTAGCTATCGCTGTAATAGCAAAGAGAGCTTAGATTGTAGAAAAGGACGTCCATCTCAAGCCATGGGGAGCGTTTGCAATTTAGTCGACGGACACCTCCCGCACCGATTGGTCGCAAGTGCGTATGCGCAGTGTTTTCGCGTGGTGAGGAAAGAAACAGGAGTAAAGGCAGAGATGCTCGCAGACGACCAACGCCAATATTTGCCAACGCGCTCGCCCCTGTAGCAATAACTGTAAAAAAAAAAGCTTTTAGCATTGACGTTTTACATATCGGCAAGCACATGTAGAGTGCTTAAAAAGTCAAAAGCACTGATTTTGCCGTATTTAGAGAAGTGACTCCTTCTAGCGTGCCCAGCAAAAGATGAACATGAGGCAAAAACTTTTAGGATTGCAACAGAGAAGTGTGTATGGCCATTTCTGGTCAACATAGGCATGACCATGACAGACAGGGTTGCGCACTGAAAGAAACTATTCTAAGCCACTGCTTCGCAAAGTACTTCTGCGTCTAATCAAAACATTCAGGGCTTGGAATCTGTAAATAAGCCCGAGTTATTTTTCTTCAGACGCCATTGTATTTATGTATATCAAATAAATTACATCACAAGGTGCATAACGGGATGCGGTGGTTTGTGCCATATGTATAACGGCCAATCTTTTGAATTAGCACCTACAATTATCACGAAGTTTATAAAAAAAAATGGCGAAATCATTGCGAGGTGGTCGTCACTCACCGCCTTATTTTTTTTTCCCTTAAGCCGGGGTCACACTGCTTATGCATAAAAAAAAAGACAGCTTGCATAGAGATTCGAACGCGAGTCACCGCGGGATCCGTGCTTCGAATGCCGCATGGCAACAAGTTTGAGGAGAAACTTGGCAGGCGGCATTTGAACCACGGATATCGCAATGACTGATATCTGCAGACTGTCTTGTGTATGATGCGTGAGCAGCGTGACCCGGCTTAAAGGTGCTTCTAGTACAAGCAAACACCGCGATATGAACCGCGTAAATTGTGTTTACAATTTACGCGGTTCATATCGCGTAAATAGTAGAAGCTGCAGTAACTCGACGTAACACGACTTTTTCTGGAGTCTTCTTCCTTGCGCCATGCTGAAACCACTGAAACGGCGAATTCGATGCCTGGGTTGAGACTTGAGAGCGCCTCCGAGTGGAGAAACGCCCTCTCCGCACGAATGGGATGGCAGGAGAAGCGATCGCGCGCTTCGGGATCTTGGGGGCCAAGTGCTCAGCTCCTATGGAGAGGCCGACGCAAGTCGGCACACCTCCCAGCTCTAGTGCTACCGTTGTTGAGGAAACGCGCAAGACACGTGCCACGAGCGGGTGCTCCGCCGCCATTCGTTTCCAAGGATCGCTCATTTCAGTGCTGCGCCGCCGTTTGCTTCCACGGGCCACTCGAGACACGGACCTCGCGTGCACTGGAGCATTTGACGCTACTTGCAAGGCAAACGCAAACACATCGAGGGGCTTTAGTAGCGAGCTCCCACCGAGCGCACGAGTCACGGAAATGCGCCAGGCGCTTTA
>JAZHYW010034878.1:0-14939 GCA_037355805.1 Ixodes ricinus | reverse complement strand
AGACAGTATTGCCTGCGAACGGGGCACTGTTCTGTGATACACGTGCGCCGTTCGAAAAGGTGACCAAGCGGGAGCTCTCCGCGTAGTGGCAGAAGTGATTTTTGGTAATGGAGTACAACGCAAAACTTAACGTTGTACTGTCAATGAACATGGGACATGGCTTGCAAGGCGCAGTGCAAGTTTTTCTTGTGATAATTGCTGTTTCAGCCTGAAATTTTATTTACCAAATTTATCTTAACATTGAGATGAAGTATTGACAATGACTCAGTTTTATCAGGTACAACATATATAGTTGAAGGCTGATTTCCACCGCTGGGTGTGGCTAGAAATCGGTATAAAAGCCAGTTCCTACCGGTTCTTTCCTGAACCGCATTCTCCCAGTGCGCACTACCAGAGAGCTGTGAACCTATGTTGATCGAACACAATGCGACCAGATTCTTCTTCATTTTCAAAATTAGCGCAATGTAGATGGAAAAAAAAAAAATCCTTAACTTTTGCTCACTCTCTGTTGTTGAAAGTTGTAACATGCTCGTGCACCGATTTTGAATCGTTGAAGCACTGATTTCACTCGCGTCCGGCAATCGGGCTATCTCGACTTTGCTCTTTTCGCCCGTCATACACAAGACAGCACTGTTAGGATCCTCGACTGTTGAGCAACGTTTATGTACCACCGATGCGTTACGTTGCTTCCTGTCGTTTATAAGCATTGATGCGCAGAATGTTTTTACCTTTCATGTCAGAAATTAGCGGCTCTTTCCGAGCTACAATATGTACTACTTTTGCGAAAAATGAGAAGCAATCTAGTCGTGCCAGATTTCTGTCAGTATAGTTCGAACGGCTCGCCTTCGTTTTCGCGCAGGGGAGATTGTGATTCAGGTGGCAAACCGATAGAACTAACTTTTTTGACAATTTCCGCGCTCAGCACCTTTAGCGGCAGAAATCAGCTCTTTAACCACGCGCTGTAGATGACAAAATCGAGCCACGGTCACCACGCATGACATATTGAAATTGGGCACTCAGTTCCGAAAACCTGCAAGCTTGTGCAGTCGAGAGGATGACACTGGGCAGAAGTGCCCGATTTAGGGGATGCAAGCCACCGCCGCCGGAAACTGGGGTCATGTCGCAAAGCGATGGAGAAGACATTGTTAGCCGCACTCACCTTGCTTGACCCTGTACAAGGCTACATGGGTCCTCAAACCGGTACTCTACGCTTTCTGTCGTTATTCGCCCACATTAGGAACTGGAGCAACGGTGTCCCGATGACTGCGGGGACTGCCATGCCACGGTCTGCAAAGCCTCAATTGAGTTTGGGAGTTTAGAAACAGAGAAGAAAACGCGAACGAAGCTTGGGCAATGCCCAGAGCTGGGGTAAAGTACATCTAAAAGTACGTCAATGCGAAAGTACAAAGCAAATCGGATATGATGTACTTGAAGTAAAGCAGAGTACACTGGGTGCAATGTACTTGGCGGTGTGCACAATAGATACTAATGGCCAAAGTAAACTACAAGCATTTTAACACAGTTATTTCAGTGATGCCCATTAACACCTATACAGTAATTTCTTTAATCCGGCATGCATGCCCAGGGGCAATCAGGGGTGCAAGCGACCCACTTTCTCAAAAATAACAGGGCGAACATTTGACAAAGCCAAGTGGTCCAGCAGAGCAGTTATTTTCAGGAATGGAGCCAAATCCAGAAGTTCCTCTACCGAATTTGGTGCTGCTGTCCCTGATTGTTGCACCCAAGCAGGTTGAAATGAACATTAAGCCGCGAGCGCGCAATTTACAAGGAAAGTGTCTCTAATGAGAAAAAAGAACAGTGACTGCGTGCAGTGAGTTGAGATAATTAATCGTTAACGTGACTTCAGTAGATTGAGGGCATGCAAAATCAAGAAACTTTCTGCCAAGTCAGAAGGAAAAGACAAAAGAGAAGATCTGAAAAACATTGCAACGTTCTCTTCCTTCCTGTGTTTTTCATCTTCGACTTCGAAGCTTACTTTTCCGCACCACAGTCTCCAGGTACCGAGCATGACGGACCTTATTCTTCTAGTATTTCTAAACCTCCTCACCTGCAACTGACCGACCGATAAGCAGCGAGAGTTCAGACAGCTGCTGAAAGCCGCCGCTCGAGAACAAACGGAGCGATGCTCGTCCGCTCGAGTTTCTGACAGAGCAGAATATCCTCTCCAGGCTATTTTCGGAGCTGACAAAAGCATCATTCGCGAGACAAAATAAGCAGCACCACATGTGGGAATGTACTTTAGTGTCGGGAATTGTACTTTTCCTGGCAAGTACCAGAAAGATTACGGTGAAGTGCCAAACATTACTCAGAGAATGTACTTTAAGTAAAGCACAGTTTCCTAAACCTACTTGAAGTAGTACTTTAAGTACAATGTACTTCAAGTACTTCCCAAGCACTAGCAGTGCTCAAGCACTCAACACCGGCAGAGCCTCCCGTCCCGGACTTTCACTCTTTCTAACCGCTCCAGCAAGGCCGAAAGCGCCGGTAGCCCTTTCTCCTTTTTCCTCGCCCTGTTCAGCTGCAAACGGTCGGCAGGCGGCTCGGCTTCGCTGTAGCCCTGCTGAGCAGTCTACTCGGTGCTCCTGGCGCACTGCAGTAGCAAGCAACCAGCGGAAGCAAGCTTACGAGTGTTGCAGCTCCGCGAGAGCACCGGTGCCCTGGAAAAGCGCGCCCAACGGTGCCGCGAGAACAAAAAGTATGAATTACACGGAAATGCTCTTCGAGGAAGCGGCTTATGAATACATTGAAAAAGTAGCGGACAACCTGCTCTGTAAAATTGTCCGAACTTAACCAGAAGTATAAACATCCGAGTCGAATTATCGCGAGCCTACCGTAGCGCACGAAGGGAGATCTTGAGCTCAGTTTACTGCAGCTTAATATCACTGGAACAGTTGTGCACCCTTAATGGTTACAGTTTTATTTCTTGCCGCTTCGTTGAATGGGGCATTCGAAATCAATGCAAATTTTTACGTTGGTTCAATTTATGGAAGGTACTGTCTTGTATGCTGCAATGGTAGAAAGTAGGGGAGTTGGCTAGCAAAAGTGAGCAGCGCTGTTCGCTCACTTTAACCATGTATGTTACATACAATTTGACGGCATAAAGTGCATTACTTTAAAATCCTGCTTCGTTTTATCCTGCGCCGCATTTGCATTCTACTATGAAGATACCGAAGAAGTCTTCAACTGGAGGAAAACTGTAGGCGCCAGGCTAATGGAGGGGCACCAAGATGGCCACCGCAGGGACAACTATAATGCAAATTTTTTCTGAGTTAGCAAGGTATGCCTTCTGCTGGCCGCCAGCATTGTGGCAAGTAGGTATTGGCCTGGCGTCAGCCGCCACAGTAATATATACTTGTTTGTTCGTTACCTAATCAGCCGTCCATAGTCTACCATAATTTCTAGTCAGCCCTCAAGCTTATGTTGCTGTAGGTACATACAGATTTTTTAAATTATTGGTGCCTCATTTTAACAGTTGAGTCTAGCAGCATCTTGTTGTATATAATATGCTTTGGTTTCATTTGAAACCACACTAAATCTGTTTTGGTACATGTACCTGACTGATTTCATCTTTTGCAAGGGTAGTAAATTGCAATTTATTTCGTCTAGTATGTGCTGTGATGAAAAGGAACTTGGTAATGATCGTGCATTCTAGTGTTGTTACTAGTGTGCAGTATTGTGCCTTTCACAAACATTCTTTCCTCAGTTAACGGACATGCTACGATCAAGCTTCTTCAAAAAGGTGCATACAGTCAATTATCTGCAGTTATGTAAATAGTGCACTAGATTCCGGCGGTTCATCCAATGCTGGAAAACATTGCTATGTATGTATGCGAAAAAGGACTCTGAAGACCCAGGACGCAATATTTTGCTGCAAGTCTTAGCGTTTTCAGTCCTTGGAAAAGCCATGTCTGTAGCGAAACACTGCCTCTTTGGCTTCAAGGAGGTTCCTTTCCAACACTCTTTCTTCCAGCTTTGACTACCTATGGTTTTGTTGATATGGCTAGTTTATAAAACATTAAATTCACATCAAAGAAAATGGTACTGCTACACTAGCAGAATATCCACAAAATGTTAGAATAACTTTTCAGTTGACGAAGACAAAGTATTGTAATCAGATGCAATTGCTACCCATGAAGTTCGCCTTGTTCACAGCAGAGGTGTAACTGCCCAGGTAACACGAAACATTAGAATAACATTATTTTTATGTTCGTCCCAAACGTTCGAGGAATGTTCTTAATGTCCGCCTGTATAAAGCTATCTGAACGTTTGGCCGAACGTTCTTATAACGTTTTGATAAACGTTATTTGAACACTTAGAAAACAATTTTGCAACGTAAATATAATGTCTGGAAAACATTAACATAACATTACTGTAAACATTGTAATAACATTTGTAAAACATAAATAAATCCTTTACGCAGCGTTATTACAACAGAAATATAATGTTTACAAAACATTAAAATAATGTTCTGGTAAACGTTATATTAACATTCGTAAAACATGTTATTACCACACTATAGTCGGTGACAGGTCAAGAACGAAGTGGAAGCTCCTCCCACCTCTTTCCACTTGAGCAGAGCAAACGCTGGAGAGGAGGTCGCCTCCTCTCCAGCGTTCACTCTGCTAAAGAGGAAAGAGGTGGGAGGAGCTTCCACTTGGTTCTTGACCTGTCACCGACTACAGCAAAATGTATGCAAAATGTTTGGAGGAACGTTCTGAACCATGAAGACAGATATATACTGTAAAAGACTGGTTCAGACAGTTGTGTTTGACTGCATTGCCAGGGCTGTTGCCGAGAGACGGTGAATTACCATGGCAACACCTGTCACGTACGGTAACTCAGTCGTCTTACCAAGGTGCAAGCCCTGCAACACAGTCAAATTAAAGTGTTTGAAGTAGCCTTAGTTCAGATGTGCCCTACACACAGTATATATTTGCCTTAATGGTTCAGAAGTGTTCCTCCAAACTTTGCAGACATTTCACCAGTGTAGTAACATTCTCTTCTGTTTCACAAGCATTAACGCTCCTTGAAACAGTATATGGTGAGCCAAAACAATTCTACACAGCAATGACACCCTAGCATTATTGAGTATTGTTTACTCAGAAGATGGGGGCTTTGCAATGAGCACAAAAATGTGAGGCACGATCATTATTAAGCCTTTTCAAAACAACAGATTAACTTAAACATTTCAATTTTCCACACCAGTGAAAAGACTAAATAAAACAGACATGTATGGTTTGTCTTCGTGGCTCTGAACAGTCCCTCCAAACATTTTTCCATAAAAGCAATTGCATTTTTTTTTCGTGAACACTAACCAAGCTAGCTTGCGCACTTTTGTGCTGATACAATCAGTGAAAAAAACCAACAGAAGCCACAGTAGCGTGCAGCCTCGAAACTATGTGCGCGCGTCATGCCGGTGGCGTGGGGGAACTACCCCTCCAAGTACTGGCAGATTGCGAGATTAGCGACTATCAACATCCAGTTATATGACCTGCCCTGCTGCCGTACTGACAGTCATTTGCCTAAAGTGGCGCACTGTACACTGACATTGCAATGTTTAGTCAGCTGAACAGACAATGCGCTTTTCGAGAACTTTATTTGCAACGATGCATGCTTTTGGTTCAATATGGTTGTCGTGATGTGAATCAAAGCTTATTGTGCTTCATTGGAACTGTAGCGAAAACAAAAAGGAAAGACACTTTGTTGCGTTCCGCAATTCCAAGTACACACGATCAGCTTATTCGATACAGATAACCAGCCTTATCGAGACGCAGTGTAGGGAGTGCCGCTCTTAGGCGAATGATCGTTAGTATGGTAGCAGGGCGGCAAAGCAGGTCATATAACCGGATGCTGACAGCAGCTAATTTCACAGCTAGCTGCGGCAGCCATCGATACTAGTTCTTTTCGCTGCCGTCATGAAGTGCGCGAGTATCTCGAGGCCGCAGGCTCCTGTGGCTTCGTTGAATCTTTCCACGTCTGTACATATATGTCAGAAAAGGATTCTACTCCAAGTGGCCTTTTAATTTATGATTATTGTAATATCTTTGCACTCTTCATCCAAAGTTTCAAGTGAGATCTAAGCAGAGAATGATAAACAAGCAAACATAAGTTGATCTATGTTTATCATTCTCCCAAACCTGTCAAATCTGTTTGGCCATATACTGGTTGTCCCAGTAATTGAACAGAGTGTGTTTGTGAGAGGCATAATAATTTAAAATATTGAATGCTAAACCATCAGAAAGCTTCTTTGTGACAACAGCTGTAAGCATAAATATAGAAAGACACTTGTTTGGAATATAAACAGCTGTGTGCGCCTCAAACTTTCCTGGAGAGGAATAATCATAGAAATTAATTTAGTCAGATTAGCCATAATGCCACTCGACAAACCACTAATTGAAGAAAAAAGTGTTCCCTTGGTAAAAAGTGTAGGATACGACTATCACCAGATTTAGCACAGCACAAACAAGCATCCATACAGGTGATTAATTGTAGAAGAACTTGTAGTTGGGCTAGTTGGTGAACGTTGGAAATCATGGTGTAAGGCGCAAAAAACAACGGACACAAGAGAGAAGACAGACATACAGGTGCCACTCACAACTATATTAGAAAAGTGCAGAAAGAAAGGAATACATACATTGTCATCTTCATCACGTCCACGCATGCGCTTAGCCATGTGTTAGATGAAGCGTATATCACATGGCTAAGCGCATGCGTGGACGTGATGAAGATGACGATGTATGTATTCCTTTCTTTCTGCACTTTTCAAATATAGTTGTGAGTGGTGCCTGTTTGTCTGTTTTCTCTCTTGCGTCCGTTGTTTTTTGCGCCTTACACCATGATTCCCAGGTGATTAATTGCAGTCTACCCCTGCTGTGAAAAGAAAACAGTTTGGTACATGTTTATGAATACATTTATTGACTCTCCAAATTTGAACCATGGAAGTGTACATGAGCAGCGAAAATATTGCTAGACTATGCAGTTAAAATTATTTTTCCTCTAAACCAAAATAATAAAAAAGAAAGTGAACAATTATGAAAAAATGTCACACTTTCGAAAAAGCTTCAAGGCCTGTAAATTGGGTTCATGAAGCTCACATAATTAAAGAAAGGAGCGAGAAAACTCAACAGTGTTTCTCTACCGCAAAAATAAACTAGACATCACAACGAGCTCAAACTCTGGTGGAATGTAGCCCTGGCGATTGGAGTAGGGTGCAAAAGTATTGAGAACACGACATTACATGGATCAAAAGATAATAAAGAAAAAACTAAATTTCTCTATGAGCTGACGTCCATCTTAAGCCTAATTTGCGGTACATAAAAAATAGCACCGGGAATGCATGTAGCACTAATTTTGGTGGAAAAAGCTTGTCATCATGAAAGAAAGCATGATTATCTTTCCTGCTCACAAACTTTCTCATTGAAATGAATGCCACAAGAACTAAAATGTCATCTTACGGTTTTACAGTGGACTCGCTTCATACCAAAATTGTTTCTCTTTATTATCATTTTATTAAATGTTCTCAAACTTTCACATCCTACTCCAACCGCAAGGGCGTTTCAGAGGAGTTTGAGCTCTCCGCATTCTCATGCCGAGCAGCTATAAATGTTTGAGTTGCAAAAGTGAAAATAGAGCTATAAAAAGCTTAAAAACCTGTCTAGAACACATGATTAGGAAAAGGCTTTAAAAGAAATGTCCACAACCGATGACTAGATGAAAACAAGATATAACAAAAAAACATTATTGCCATACTGAGCAGGTGGAAAATACTCATGAATAAATTCTTTTTAAAGGATAAAATAAAAGTAAACACCGAATGTCATCTTTCGAGAGCTGAGATTCGCACCAGCACTTCCTGCTTAGGACACGATGCTTAGGACTTCTTTGCCTGCAAACAAAACAACACAATACTAAATGCAAAACACCTAAACTTGTTAACAAGGTGCTATAAAGGAAGCATAGCATGCTTTCCTGAACTTACTTCGCTTAGTTCAATATTCAGCCCTTTGTCAAAGATTTGCAGGTGTGACGGAGAGATAATGTGGGCAGTTGTCATAGCAAACATTTTTGTTGAAAAAGTAGTGCGAGTTGCACCTGTTTTCAAACAAGGTTCTCGAAAAGTTCTCCTGCCCTCCTTGCCATTGTGCATACCTGTGCGGACTGACATTTTCAGCTTTTGCAACAGTCAAAACAAACACAGTCGTGTCTCCATGTGGGACCAGACCTCTCACTAGCATTTGCCGAAATTTCACGAAGAATTTCCAAAATCGCAAAGAAAGTGCTGGGCACACCGTCGCACTGATGACCTAGCCCATGTCGCTAGCTCGCTTGCCAAGCTCAAAGGACCTTCACTTAAGCTGGACGACCGGGTTTCAGTACCACCCGACTCTGAATCTGTGTCCACGCAAAGTTCACTGAAACCGTTGGGTAGCACTGTTTAAAACCTCTTTCGCTCCGTTGTCGCTGTCGACTGCTCTGTCGACCATCAAATCCCTATCCGCCGCCACAAAAACCGAGTTCGGAAAAATATCTGCAAGATGGTCGCGCACGCTCTCGGCAATTCTTCTTTTTGCCGGTTGCACAGACGATGTAATGGTTTTCTATGTCACTTCATTTTTCCCCCTCTTGTTACTTTTGAAACAAAGAGAACGACAGGATACCAGCTTACGTCAGATTGTTTTCAAGAAAATAAGCACGTGCACAACGTGGCTTATCAAAAAGGTGGTTACTTACGGTTCTCGAGTCCCGCCGTCCACGAGCTGTTCGGTTGTCCGCTTTATCAGTCAGCAGTCACTACTGTGGACGCTGCTGGACGTAGCTTAACCGAAATCAAAGTAACTCAAAGTTCAAACCAGTTCAAGCTATTCGTTCAAACTGTCCCAGAAGTTCGCTCGAAGAGAATCGAACGATCAACCGGCGAAACCAGCGGTGGCAGTGGCGGGAACGCGGATGGATGAATATTGGCTGTTCCTTTATAGGATGGATGGATGGATGAATACGGCTGAGCCCTTTGGATCGGGCGGTAGCTTACGCCACCTAGCCAATTTGTCTTACCATTTAAGCTTAGAATATTTAAATGTGAAAACTATATACACTCCACACTGAACAGAAAGTGAGGCTATAAAACCCCTTGCCATCAGTTAATAAGAAAATACCTAGTTTTCTCGTGCTTTCTGCCACCATTCACTTAATCTTTGCTTGGTAATCTCTACTGTCTTGTAATCCACTTTTCCTTCGCTGTCTCTAAAACCCAATGACTTTATTAAATCTATGTTGTCTTCGGTAGGCATAGGGTGAAGCCCTTTACAGTAGAGTATCAAGTGCTCAGCCGTCTCGTCCACCTCTCCACAAGCAGCGCACACTGTATCCATTTCCTGGTACTTCGCTCTGTATGTTCTGGTTCGCAAAACACCTGTCCTTGCCTCAAACAACAATGAGCTTCCCTAGAATTATCATAAATGCTTTCTTTGGCAATAACTGTTTTGTTTAATCTATAGCTTTCCAGAGCCCTCTTTGTCTGCATTCCCTCTAGCCACCGATCTCTTTCTGTGGCCTTAACTTTCTTCTTAACGGAGACCTGCTCTTCCGTAACCCCACTATAGCCTAAAACTTTCCTCTTAATTTCCTAGTGCGCTGTCTCCACTTTGTGTCTATACTCCTCATGTATAAAAAGCTAAAAACCTTTCGTGCCCATTGCTCCCCATCCATTTGCCTCAACCGATCCTCAAATTCTATCTTGCTCGCAGCTTCCCTGCCCTCAAATGACGCCCATCCCATGTCTCCTTGCACTCCCTGGTTTGGCGTTTTGCAATGTGCCCCCAAAGCCAGCCTACCTACTCCGCGCTGTTTTATTTCTAGTCTTGCATGCACTTCGGATTTCATGCATAGCACTGCGTTTCCAAAAGTTAAACCAGGCACCATGACCCCTTTCCAAATCTCTCTCACCACCTCATACCTGTTGTAATTCCAAAGTGCTCTATTTTTCATTACAGCTGCATTTCTGTTGCCCTTACCTATTATATACTTTTCATGCTCACTGAGATATGCTGCACCATCACATATCCATACTCCTAGATACTTGTATTTACTAGCTCTCTCCACTGTAATATTCTGTATCTTCAGCCTCTCAACTTCATCATCGTTAAAAATCATGACTGCTGATTTTTCACTACTGAATTCTAAACCTAATTCCTCCCCTTCCCTACCACAGATGCTCATTAATTCCTGTAAATCTATCCTGTTGTTAGCCATTAGTACGATATCATCTGCATACATCAATCCCGGTAAGGATTGCTGAATTTTTTGGCCTAGCTTACTGTACGAAAGGTCGAATCCAAGCCCACTCTTCTCTAGTCTATCCTCCAATCCTCTCAGATACAACATAAACAGCAAAGGCGATAACGGGCACCCCTGCCTAAGGCCTCGTCCTATCTCTATTTCCCCTGTTGCCTTTCCTTCCCATGTTATAATCACCTTATTATCTTTGTAAATGTTCCTCAATATTGCTGTTAGTCCTTCATCTAGGTTTAAGCTCTCCACTATGTCCCACAGATTCCTTTGGTTCACATTGTCATAGGCACCCTTGATATCCAGAAACGCCAGCCAGAGCTGTCTGTTTTCTTTTTGCGCTATTTCTATACACTGTGTTAGAGAAAATATATTGTCCTCCAACCTTCTTTGTTTCCGAAACCCGTTCTGTAACTCGCCCAGTATGCCCTCACAATCTACCCATTCCTCCAGTCTGTTCTTTATAATCTGCATTACCAACCTGTAAATAACTGGTGTCACGGTTATGGGACGATAATTCCTAATATCAGACTTGTCTCCTTTCCCTTATATATCATACTCATCCTACTAAGCCTCCATTCATCTGGAATATTTCCTTTGTTATCATAGTGCTCACTACCTCCCTTAGTTTTGCCTTAGATTTAGGACCCAAATTCTTCACCAGCTTATACTGGCGGTAACTTACGCCACCTAGCCTTGAAATAATTGTGAAGAAAGTTTTCCTTTTTCCTTCTTTCCTTCTCTACCGTACTTAAGCTTCTTCTCCCTTTACCTCCTTGCAACTATCACCGTAGCATTACTTTCCAGAAAGACCTTTAAAAAATCGGGCGAAAAAAAAGGAACCGGCGAACATATATTTTAACATTATTTTATTGTTTTACAAATAAAGTTGCATTAATGTTTCATTATTAACACGGAAGTAACGTCTCAAATATATGTTCTAAAATCATTATTTGAATGTTTTATTTTTAACATTATTTTATTGTTCTACAAATAAAGTTGCAATAGCGTTTTATTTTTAACAAAGAAATAACGTTAGTAATAAATGTTCCAAAATCATTATTTTAATGTTCTATTTTTCACGTTATTTGACAGTTACGTATGTGATGTTACATTAACGTTTCATTATTAACACAGAAATAACGTTAGTAATACATGTTCCAAAATCATTATTTGAATGTTCTATTTTTAACATTATTTGACAGTTACACATGTGATGTTACATTAACGTTAATAACACAACATATAACATTATATGTTTTACCGGAACGTTATACTAATGTTTCAAATACAACTAAAACATAATATGTTTAACTTGCACGTTACACTAATGTTCAGGTATAACACATAACGTTATTTAAACATACACAACAATAAAATAACTGTTACTACAATGTTTGGTGCTACCTGTGCACGGGTAGCGGTTGCGTTTGATTTACAATATTTTTGATCTTCGTCAAACTGAAAGTTCTTTCTAACATTTTGTGAATATTCTGCTAGTACCATTTTTTTATGTGAATTTAATGTTTTACAAACGTTGCATAGCGGTTGTAAAAAGTGTTTCACGAATGTTAATATAATGTTTCCTTTAATGTTAGTTTAATGTTTTGCAAACACTAAATTTATGTTGTAGGAACGTTTTCTTGTGTTAAAATAATGTTTGGAAAACATTAATCTAGCGTACACATAAACGTTGTGAAAACATTAAATAAAATGACATTAAGGACATTTTTCAAACGTTTGGGCCAAACAAAAAATAACATTATTATAATGTTTTGGTGCTACCTGGGGCCTCGGCTGTGAACGAGGCGAACTGCATGGGTAGCAATTGCGTCTGATTACAATACTTTTGTCTTCGTCAACTGAAAAGTTCTTCCTAACATTTTGAGGATGTTCTGCTAGTGTAGCAGTACCATTTTCTTTGATGTGAATTTAATGTTTTATAAACTTGCGTACCACCAAAACTGTAGGTAGTCAAAGCTGGAAGAAAGGTGCAGGAAAGGAACCTCCTTGAAACCCAACGACAGGCAGTGTTTCGTTACAGACATGGCTTTTCCAAGGACTGAAAAAGCTAAGACTTGGAGCAAAATATTGCGTCCTGGGTCCTCGAGGAGGTCCTTTTCGCATACATAGCAATGTTTTCCAGAAGATGAACCACCGGGCTCCAGCGCACTGTAAACATAACTGCAGAGAATGGACTATATGCACCTTTTGAAGAAGCTTGATCGTAGCATGTCCGTTAGCACTGAGGAATAGAATGTATGTGAAAGCAACATTACTGCACACTATTAACAACAACGTTAGAGGGCACGGCCATTACCAAGCTCATTTCATCACAGCACATATTGAGACAAAATAATTGCAATTTACTACCCTTGCCAAGATGATATCAGCCAGGTACATCTACAAAAACAGATTTATTGTGGTTTCAACTTCAAAAAACAGCATATCAATACGAGCTGAGGATGCTGCAAGACTCAGCTGTTAAAATGACTCACCAATATTTTAAAACAAATCTGTATCTACTACAGAAACAAGCTTCTGAAACTGACTAGAAGTGGTGACTTGAGCAGGTGATTAGAAATGAACAAGAAGAGTATATATTGTGACGGCTTGAAGCAGAGCCATACCTACCTGCCACAATACTTTCATTGGAAGAAGGCATGCCTTGCGTTAACTTTGGAGAAAATTTACATTATAGTTGTCCTGGCGATGGCCGTCTAGATGCCCCTCCATGATTGTGCTTATAGTTGTCCTTTAGTTGAAGACTTCTTCGGTATCTTCGTGGTGAATGTAAGGGCAGCTTGAAATAAATAGCAGAAGAGGATCTCGAAATCAATACGCAATCACAACAAATTGTATATGACATACATGGTTAAAGTAAGCGAGCAACGTGCTTACCAACTAGCCCAGCTCCCCACCTTCCTACTGCACATGACATATAAAACAAACCTCCCATAAATTCAACCAAAGTAAAAATTTGCATTGATTTGAATACGGAACACAACAAGTGCTTGAGAAATGAAACTAGAAAATTAGAATTGCACAACTATTCAGTGATATTAAGCACATTAGACTGAGCCAGATCTCCCTTAGTGTATCAAACTCAGATATTTAATACTTCTGGTTAAGTCAAAACAATTTTCAAAACTTAGGTTGTCTCCCTACTTTTTTCAATGTATTTATAAGCCGCTTACCTCGAACAGCGTTTTCGTGTAATTCATACTTTATGTTCTCGCTGCATCGTTGAGCGCACTTCTTCTGAGCACCACTGCACTGCGGAGAAGTAACACCTGTGGAGCTTGCTTCCACTGGTGTTGCTTTTCCGCAATGCATCAGAGCTCGGTAAGAAGCGCACTTAGCAGCGCTAAAGCAGAGCAGAGCGACATATAAACCGTTTTACTGAAACAGGGTGAGGTAGAAAAAGGGACAAGGCTGCCGGCGCTTCCCTTCAAGCCGAAACAGCAACTATCGCAAGAAAACTTGCACACACCTTGCAAGCGTACCCCATGTTCATTGACGGTACAGCGTTAAGTTCGGTGCGCGCTCCATTCACAAAAAAGTTCCAAGCACAGTTGAGATGATGGCGTTGGGGAAAAGTCTTTTTGGTTTACGGACGCAACCTCACTGCCGCCGGAGATCTGGGTCTTGTGGAAACAGCTAGCACTCACCTTGCTAGGTTTCATGGAAGCTACATAGGTCCTCAGACAGAATTCTATGCTTTATTGTCGTAATTCGTGTACCCTATAACCGAGCAATGGTACCCTGATGACCGGGGACTGTCACCGTCCAAGCCCGTGACTCTAATTAATTTTGGGAGTTTAAAACAGAGAAGAAAGTGCGAACAAAGTTCGGGCAATGCAGACACCAAACACCGGTGAAGCCTCTCATCGGAGACTTTCACTCTTTCTAATGCTCCAGCAAGTGGTACAGCACCGGTAGGCCTGTACCCCTTTTCTCTCGCTCTCAAAATGACGCTACCCACGATAAAACAGTCTATAGAGAGCTTGGTCAATGAAAGGAGTGGCAGAGCCAGGGCATGCACCGAGACGCAGATAGAGGGCTTGACAACCTCTCTTTGGCCAACCAGAAGCCGAAAAGAATCTCCTAGCCATGGTAGCGAGAAACAGTTTTAATAAGTGCTTAAGTGTTACATGTAGTAACTTTTCATGGTTATGGTGCACGCAGTGTTTCGATTATGGTTATGCAAGAAGATGTAACACACGAATGTGTCGCTTGATTTCTGTTTCGCTCAGAGTTTGACCGCTTCGACTGCAGTTCCCGGCGCTTGGTGGCATGGATTATGCCAATCGGTCTGTTGATCACGCACGGCTTTTTATATCTTCTGTATCTTTATGTATCTTCCACCTTGATGTTGCATGACCGTGATCGAAACATCATGTGCACGATATTTCCAGTCACGAAGAGTTACTCCGACGCACTTATTAATTTTGTTTCTCGCAACAACCGCCAGGGTATTATGTGCAGCTTCTGGTTTGCCACATTTGCATTTGTGAAAACGCTGCTGGGACATGTCCAGCCCACCTCCGACCAGTGGTGCTTCCACATTTGCTTTGTACACATCCCAATGAATGGTTAAACTTTCTCTATAAACGTCTCTGAAGCAGAGGACA
>JAZHYW010034876.1:0-12403 GCA_037355805.1 Ixodes ricinus | reverse complement strand
CGTCGGCGTCCGTAAAGTAGCGGCGAGGCATGCTTGGAGGCAGGAAGGTTTGCGGACGAGCCGCGGCGTAGGCCGATGTTGGTGGCGGCTCGAAGTAAAGCCGTGCCGCTGCCCGAAGCGGCGTTAGGCTTACCGGCTGGTTTCCGAGTGGGGGCACAGAAAGTGCTGGTATAATTCAGATCGGTGGTCGGATAAAGGTCAGACTTGGCCTGGAGAGTCACGGGGCGCTTGGACACAGGATTCGAGGGTTGGTTCGAAGAAACCCGTCGAAAATCAGGCGTCAGGTCCAATTTTGAACGGAACGAGGCGAGTCGTGTCAGGCGAGCCATCGACGACGACGATGATCTCGATCGACGACGACGATATAAAACGATGAGTTTGATAGACTGTCACAAATATTTACTGTGTGTACCGTTTCTTCTTAGTAAGAGTCCACCTTGGAACGTTTAGCAGCAATACTGGTGAAAAATATTGGTGCGAAAGCAGGGCCATATTCTTAATATTGTTTACGGTTGAAATAGTCACTGACCAAATGCCTACTTTCAAACGATCAGTATAAAACGCGCATGGGTAGCCTTTGGGGGTTTGGGGGTAGCGAGGGAATTGACCGATCTCACCAAGCGTCCGGCGTATGCGTGACACCGCCATAACGTTAGTAATGGCGGTGTCACGAAAGGGCTCATGCTGTCTCGTGCTCCACCAATGCCACCTAGAACACAAGGCCTGCGCGTTACCTCCTCGAAACGTCATCACTAGCAGATCCCCTCAGCGCCCCTAGGCTAGACCAGATGAGCACTATCGTAGGCTACATCGTCTGCGACATCGTCTGCTCCATCGCCTGCTTTGGTGGTCTGTGTAGCAGATAATGAAACCGATGCTCACGCCGAGTGTCTGTTGCTATAGCATACGATGAAGTTAGACGTTCACGTGGAGCGTCAAATGCATGAGTGAAAATGACTTACTGATGCGCGAAGGGCTGCAAAGCCCTTCGTTGGACGCTGGACGCTAGACCTGGAGACCATTTTGAGGGCGCTGCTTATATTCTGTTCACTCTTAAGCAGACAATGCAGCCAACGCCACGAGCTCGGGAGCTCGAGGTCGCTGCTTTAAAGCGTTGTTCTGCAGAACGAGCACGCCCGCTAGAAATGCACATCTCAACGCCAGCAGCGCGTGCTGGCTCGCGCTCCTGGTTGAGGGAGTGTTCGCATGCGCGTTGCAAATGAACTGGAAGCTCGCTATCAGCTTGTGCTCAGCAGTTGCGCGCACAGCTGTGGCCGCCAGCGAATGCGACGCAGTTCTGACGCGGCCCGTACTCTCGTCAAGCTTTAGCCTGTTTGCCGCTTGGGGCGGGTCGGGGATCTACTAACGAAACGTCATGCGCAGGCCTTGTCTTCTATGTGGTATTGGCTCTACTCGCCCAGAGCTCCAGCGAGGTTGTCGCAAATGTGAAAAGACTAAAGTTCCCTCGATGCATTGCGGCAGCGCGTGGCGTAGTCAAACAAGCTGGTGAGATGGGTCTATTAGTGTGCCGTCGCGTGTGTGTTGTGCCTGCGTCAAAAGTGTTCTAAATCTATGTCTATGTTGAAATACATAATACGTGTGCAAATGTGAAATAAGCACTGTTCATATGTGAATGAAATGAGCGTGAAAAATAGCTACGACAGTTTTGAATTTGACTTTGACTAGCGCCACCCGGGTGAGTAAGGACGCAATTTAGTAATAAATAACGTAAAGGTGCAACATTTAGTCCCTGTGGCCTAAATGCAAGTGTGCAACATTTAGCCCTGGGGTTAAACTTTGAGGGACTAAAGGAGGGCGCAAAAGCTGCTCTCCTCCATGATTGGGCCCAAGGTGACTAATGGTGGTGGCAGCGCATTTAGTCCCCGGGAGGGACTAAGTCGCGCTCTCTTTTTTCTTAGTGTGCGCCTTAGGCATTCGACGCACATATCTCGTGGTGACTTGCATTTGAATCTGTTTGAAGATTCCCTTTTGTACGATGAACCGGGGCATTCACTGGACGCCTTACTTGACGGCGATCTTTAACGCGCTGCTCAGATCGAGCTTACATTACTAGGCTGCTAAGACCGGTAATCTTGACTGTGCCGAATGCACGCTGAAAAACAACTAAGGATGATCGCCGTCAGCACTACGCTCAGCAGTGGCGCACGCAGCTATTGCCGCCAGTGAATACTCCCTATGAGCAGCGTGACCCCGGCTTTGTAAGAACAGGTGTGAGACGCCAGCAATTGACTCGCACCACGTTGCCCGTGTTTGTGTATGCAAAATTATAACTTATAAATTTTAGTGATTGCTGTAACTCACAATAACAGACATTGAATACGCTTTTATTGGCACTGCTTTTTTGTTCTGAAAAATTCCTCTTTTAAATAGCTATAAAATGAAGACACTGAATTTGTGCAAACTTATAATGAAATGTGTGTGAATTTTTTTGTTTTTGTTTTCCAGGTTATGCCGCCGGGATGTTCGACTACGGCATTTACCCGGCGGCATTGTGAGTAAAACTTAAATTTATTGTTCGACAAAAAACCAGGTTGTCTCCTTTTTGGACTCATCAATTTTGTTCTACACTAAGTTCGCCCAGGTTTGAGCAAACGTTGGTTGTCATCGTCTTTTTGTTTTATAACATGCATGTAAATCTCACGCCTAAAATAAATGCCGAAAAACGTTGTAAACTGCATTTATGGTTTATGTTTCATAGTCATTTGGGCTCTAAAGGGCTGATAGACTGAGTGGATTTGGGGCTGACGGTTCTGACAGGCCGAATTGGTTTGAACGTTTGACCGGCTGAAGGGGCTTGTAGGGGCTTAGGGGTTTAGTGGGTTGGAGGATTTGAAGCGCGGAGAGGTCCCATAAAAGATCAGGCTAAAATGTTATTGTCAATGGGGCGTTTTATTGACTCAAATAATTGTAAAATGAGCGTCTAATTTTTACTCAGATTTATCCCTGGAGCCATTTACAATACTTTCAAAGGTATGACACTTGTTAAAAAAATCAACATGCTGGGAATATTTTTAAGTGTTTAACTGCTCATCGAGAAAATTCGTAACATTAAAATAAGTGCGTATAAGAGGTGGAAGTAATGTGTACCGCGTCAGTGAAGCGTGTAGTGTGCAGTTCATGTTGATTTTTTGGATGTGTTGTTTATGTGTATGTTCTGCCAGTAGACGAATTTCACTGTATCGTATGTGTTGGCATGCGAAATGTATGTATATAATAAAAATGTGTATATACCAATAGTAGAGCAAAACATTGCTTCTGTGGCTGATGAACCTTACGGTAGCTAGCGTCACCTAGCCTAGACATTTGCAATTATTATGCCTCATACCTGCGATCTGGTGGCTAGCAATTTAACATTCTTTCAATATTCGGGATATTTTTTTGAACCTCGTAACAAGCCAAGTGCTGCTATGAATTCGGTCTCTCGGCAACGACTTTTGGTTTCGCAAATGGTTTACTCAACACCTATCTGTCGTGGTGGTGCTAAAAAGGAAATGTGTCGCGGGGAATGGCTAGTGTGAGACGTGACGTGTGTGCAGTGGCCGAGTTTGGGTTGTCTCCATTTAACATCAATGAGTTGAAAAAGAAGACTGAATGATAGTCCTCATTGAAAAAAATGTCTGTGAGGCCCACTAGATTTCTGCGTGTGGGCCGAGAGCTTTTAGGATATCCTGAAATGTCTGATGGACCCAAAAGCTCCTCCAGTAGGTCTGTGGGGCCCATCAAGATATCTTTCTGAGAGGTGTGCGTTCCTTCAAGATCGATCTAAAGGGTCTGTGTGGCCTTTCAGGGCAGGTCTAAAGGGTCTATGAAACCCACCAGACATTATGGTGAGGACCTCGCAGAATTCACTCCGAAGGCGTGTAGTGCGTAAACTTACTGTGGTTCATCGGCAGCCCGGGCTTGTTGACGCGAGTGCGTAAACCTGTTGTGTCCTCTTTATATTGGTTCATTGTGTGGACGCAGTTGCAAGCGAATATTGTTATGATCGAGACTCAATCAGTTAAAAGATGCCTATCGAGCTAGCTTTATCGAACGATCTGGTCTCAAGAATTAGGCGGTGCGAGTTGGCCACCAGATGGCCCAGCCGCCCGCCCAACAATTAAGTAAGCCAAGCCGGTCCGAAACGTGGCATATGCGACGGACAGTAGACGGAATTTTACGCATTGTATTGTTTTCTTTACTTACAATTCCTAGTACCATCAACGTGTATACAGCGTTTCGATATCTCCGAATTCAAGGCCCACCAGCGCGTGATTGTTGTTTCAGAAACGGAGCGTTGGAAATGTCATTTATTGAGAAGTTGCAGACATAAAATCGCTGCTTCCAACGTGTCTTCGGGCTACCGAAGGAAACATCGGCCGCTCCTCCACACTATGAAGATCTCTCCTTATCTTTGGGAGAGGGGTTATGACCACGCAAACCACGACATCCGGAATGTGGAGTGCCGCGGAAACCAAAGTAGTGTGGTTTTACCAGAGCGCGACTGGGAGGGTGCCTTGAAACTAGAGTCGCCGACATCCCTCGCATCCGGATTGGTCAATTTGCTGCCGGTAGCAACGGTCATAGGTCGGTGGGAAAGTCGGAAAGTCATTGTTCCTGTTGGCTGCTGACTCTCGGTGAGCTCGTGTCAAGGCGTAGCTTGTGCGAATGAAGTCTCATGCATTCCTGCGGCGACTTCCTCCGCAGGGTCTTCTGGAGTCTGGGCGGCATGGGGCTGTTTTCGATATCTGAGTGGTGCACACGAATGGCTCCTACTCACCAGGAGTCGTGCGTTCAAGAACGGCTACGCTGGGAGGTCGGATAGCGTCGTCTCCCTGGGCCGAAGCCGCCAAGCGATCCGCCTCTCATGCCCTCGAATGCCGCAGTTGGCCGGCAGCCACTGGAGTGCATATCTCCATTCTGCGCGCTGCAACATGATCGCCGCGTTCGCCAACTCTCCGTGAGCGGTAGTGCAGCTCCAGGTTGGCGAGCTGGGTCGGTTCCGCTTCAATGTTGCTCAGAATTACCAGGCGGTCGGCCAGCCCCTGCTTCAGCCACGGACAGTGCCTGGCGAGCCGCCAGCTCGGCTGTCGCCGAGCGTGCAAGAAGCCTTCTCTGCCCATGCTCCAAGGTCTGTCGACATCGTGCTGCGGCTGTCGCGCGCGTCGTGGTCGATCTCGTCCGGTGTATCATCACGCCCATCCCTTGAAGCGCTTTTTGTGTCTTCGGGCCCTCGAGGTCGGCGTTGAGTTCAACTCAAGAGGTGAATCTGTTCGGTTTCATTGGTTGGACTACCTTACGTCTCAGGAATTTACCCAGCGGCACTGTGAGTACCTCCAAATATATTTTTGCGCCAAACAACTCGGTTGTCACTATTTGGTTTGATCACTTGTCTACATGCTACTTGCGCGAGGGTGTGAAAAACGCTTAACATACATTTTGATTTGTCGCTGTTGCTGGAAAGCTGCATTTCTAAAGTTTGTTGGCTAAGGGTAGAGCCGAAGCTACAGTCTGAAGTCTTGAAGTCTTTGAAGTCTGACGTCTCGAGGTCTGACGTCTGAAGTCTTGAAGTCTGATGTTTTGAAGTCTTGACGTCTGATGTCTTGAAGTTTGAAGCGGTGAAGTTTGAAGTATTGAAGGTCTAGTAGGGTTCCATAACACACCAGGGCTGAAAGGTTTTTTTGGTCACAGGGAGCGTTCGAAATGCCTTTCCTTATCGGCCCGGGAGCCGCCTGGCAACAGATCCAGTTCGGTGTTCGTGTATTGTTTATTTCCTACAGCTCTCAGGTCTGAAAGTAGAGACTTGCTTGATGTGCGCCAAGGGGTTACGGCATTTCTTGCGATAGCTCTTTAGCAGGCCTGGGGAGCCGCCAGCGAGGCGAGGTAAGCGCCTGTCCTAAAACTATGCTAGCTCTTTTCGGTTGAATCGCTGCTGCGTTACGCGTAAAAATATACGCTACGGTGTAGAGGCCTGGTGTGCTCGTTAAGTCTTACTCAGCTTGACTCACTCAATTTGGAACTGCTAGATTGTTACGCAGACGAGGTATTTTATTGCCCCCCCCTTTACAGGGACAAACGACGCTCCGTTTCTAATGTCCCACATAACATTTCTACCTTTATAGACGCCCATATGTTCCGATTTTTAACAATGTAGCCTCTCGTAGGTGAAGTAGAAAATAAATTACTACGTCCTTATTACCTAGGAGGTGTTGGGAAACCGCGCCTGCCGCCTTGACGCGACACTATGTCGACAGTTGCCAAGACCACACTCCGGAAAGCATTTGACTGCTGTGAACACTACGCGCGGCAAGCCTAGCCTCTTTCGTCAGGCGCGATGCCCAGCAGCAGATTAAGGAATCGCGGTACCGCCACGGACGCAGAAATTCACACGGACTGCGGAGAACCGACGCTCAAGATCGGCAACCATGTCTTGACGTTGCTGACGTCACATGTCGGGAACGCTTTGGCCTTGCCTGTTCATGGTGCTTTCTCTGTTAAGCGTTGCATGTCTGCTGGGAGCGCCTTCATTCTTAACACAGCTCGCATATGTATGAGACTACAGGAATATGTAAGCATTTGTAATGAGGCCAACACACAACATAAGTATGGCTGCCACCAAAGCTAAAATTTCGATAACCGTAGTTTATTGTGAGCGCACCAGCTCTGAGTTAAGGTGAAGTCTGCGGCTACGAAGCATGCAAAGTGAGCTACAAGACGATCCCGATTAGATTGTCCATGACGTCTTTAGGACCTATATGTTAATATTTGCAGCATACGTAGCAGAAGCATCAAATTTTTGTTAAGTTGTAATCAGTGCGGTTAACACAATTGATGTATGCTGGTGTAGGTGTATGGCATCATTTCCACAGTGTCTTGTAAATGCTTCTGTGCATTTCTTGTTAGGATTATAAAAGGTTTCTTTTGTTACCAGCAGGCTACAGGCTGTAAAAATAAAAATGACATGGAATGTTTAGTGATAAATTGATTTGACCAAAATATGCAATATATTAAAGTAATATGTGCGCGCATGCATCTTGCGCGGTCGTGACGAGCACCTATTGGTTTTAACCACTGGCTTGAGATTTTCACCTGATCAATTATGACAGATATTCAGCTTAGCTGCTTGGACGGTTCGCTTAGACGGTTGGTTAGAAGGTAGTCGATCATTAAAAATTCAATCATATTTTGACGACAGTCCCGCTTGTCAATTAACAAAATGGAAGCATTCCACGGAGCTGATAACGGTGTATATCATAACGTGAACTGTTTAGTTATAAGATTTCACGCAAAACAGCAGTCACTTTTTAAGCAGATTTAAATATGTTCCTCTCAAGATGGACACATTTGTATTCATTGTATTACCTTTTTGCGACCAAATATGAAACGTATCTCTGCTATAGGTCGCAGCTGAGCTGTTCTCTACTTAAACTGTAACAGCGCAAAAGCTGGACTCACTCAATCAGACCACACGCAAAACGTCAAAAGGAAACCTCTCACGCAGCGCTACGAGGCAGGTTCGTTGTCAGCGGTGTTCGTTTTGTCTGAGTGTGTGATCAACTTTGTGCTGTTAGCTTAAATCATAATGAGCCAACTCGCCCAAGCCTCCATCCAAAAAAGCTGTTCTTATTCTCCGTTGAATTATGTGTCATGTTTTTTTGTTCTTTTAATATGTTTTATTCTTGTTGTCTTTCATATGGTAGCAAAAAAATGTTCTTGAAAGTTTCACACAAATATTATTAAGAGGAAGTTTAAAATTATTCATGGCGTTTAGACAGTTCATAATGTTACGTTACACAAGTAGAAAATACTTGATTTCAGAATCACAAAGCGAGCTCAAATAAATGATAAACGAAATATTTAAATGAACGAAACAATTAAGCGTACACCGTTAAGCTCATCAACAGCTTGCACTAACAGTTTCGAACGTGTATCTCTAAAACGACGTATTTTATGACTATTATTTTTGTGGCAGAACTTCGTTTCAGACTATTATCACAGCCGTGCTAAACCCTGTTAAAAGTTACTCTGTCGTGTTTATAAATCTTGACCCGTCATGATTCCTACACCCAGCGTGTATATCGTTGAGAATGCTCTGTACCAACACCGCTACTTCTTCCTTCCTATTATTATTGTGCACCTACAATGTACACATATCGTTGACTCAGTAAACCAATGTGGGAATTTGCTTGTCACGAAATGGCCGATGCGCGATCTTTCTTGGCTAACGGGATGAAACAGATACCAGTTGTAGCTCTAGATCGTGCGCCCGCATGTAAACTGCCACTTGTATGTTTGCTTTATTTTAATTGCAAAACATCCTTCAGTTTTAAACTGTTTTGACCGCCTTGCGCAAAAAAATATCAGAATTGTTTTCTGAAATCACTTTATTGAAATAGCAGCATGAAAGTTTCCACTAAACGGGTTTATTTCGTCACAAACCGCATAAAGTAACAGCTAATAATGATGTTTAAAAGCCCGACACTGTGGGGAAGGAAAAAACACGAAACTTTGAAGTCGAAAAAAAGACAAATCTAGAAAACGTCTCAAACACAGCTGAAATGTTTATTTCCTCTCGGTCCTTATACACCCAGGATAGACTGCAACAACTCATCTGTGGGACATACACTTCGTTTACAATGCACCGATTGGACTCTTAGATACGTATGAATCAGCCACTGAATGACCTCTTAGACATGTCCATAAAGTTATTCAGGATACAATTATCACCAACTTTCCTCCCAGAAACATCCCTTATTCAAACTTCTGCGATTAGCGTTTTAAACTCAATGAGCATAACACCTTCGTTCACAATGCACAGAAAAAAAGGTTTAGAAACATTCAAACCATTCACCCCAAAATGTTTTCCTCCGGTAACCTATCACCAGCTTCGCCTGCACACTCACTGTTCTTTTAATAATACAACAGTAATCGTTTTCAATTGTTTCAGCACTATTGTGCTAGCCCCAATAATTAGAGATAGAGTATTTCATGAAGCGTACAACGATGAAGCAAATCCAACCTAAAAAAAGTCCGCGGTCGCTTTGCACATAACGGAGCATGAAGTGTATAGCTTTATTATCTAAGTTAATGCCTTCTTTTAAATATACACAGTCCAGATTTTGTGGAGGACTTTATCAAAGTGCTTATAGTTTTCAATGTGAATATGTTACACTCCATGACAAAAACAAACCCAAAAAAACCTGTGCTTGAGAACGGAACTGGTGCATCCTTTTCAACGTAGTATCAAATATTCAATAATATAATTGGCATAAGAAATCGTTTTAAGAAAATAAAGGTGTTTCACGGACATGTTTCAGGAAGTTGAAAGGAAAAGCAAAAAGCGGTTTTATGAGAATCTGCAGCAGTCAAAGCGATATCTGCGACATTTTATGGGACCCTAATATATCCTACATATCTTGCACCTTGACATGGACATGGTAGAACAATCGCCAATGTTTGTTCCGATAGCGACACACTTATTGGTGTTTGTACACACAAAAGCTCTCTAGTAAACGCGGCGTGAGATTCAGGTGGAGTGATGCGACGTCACTGGAACTGCGGCCATCAGCGAGCGCTGCATGAGACATGCTTACTCATGGCCCCTGGTATTGTTTGCACGCTAAGTTCTCGTCAGAAGACACTGACTATAAAAAAATATTCGCGGCTATTCCCGCCGCGTGGCTTACGAGCCAAAGCCGGCAATAAAGATGATAATTATGATGAAGATCATCGTCATCAGTATGCATGCTTGGATAGCTTGGGGGCTAAGGCACGCAGTGATCCGCGTTTCCTTGCAGGACGGTAAAATTGCAGTTGGTTTGCGCGAATTATGCTCGTTGCTTCTCACTGTAACATACGCTACTATTTCCAGGAGAACGGTAGCTTAAAAATTGTGGTTGACGATTTAAAAAGAAGAGAGAGGTGTAAAATGGTTTGTGTTTAGACAGAAGAGCTCCAAACAAAAGCAAAAAAAGAAACGGCGTTCAGCCCGACGTTTCAAAACCTACTTGGTTTCTTCATCAGGGGTGACTTGATCGTAATTCACACGGCAGCGTAAATGTAGCTTTGGCACAGAGTACCTGTAGTAAAGGGAGATGGAGATCGTGATCACACGGCGCATAGCTGTCCCTTTTCGCTAATGGAGGGTCCTGTGTTAAAGCGGAGCAGCTCTCTTTACAGCTACGAGGAGTAGCCTCAGACCCACGAGCTCAAAATAAAAATCACGGAATTTAAATATATACGCTTTAATGCATTATAACAAATTGAATATACATAGGTGGCAAATTATCGAATGGTTGTGAACACAAATGTGATGGAATAATACATCATCGAGGAACGCATACTCTAGGTAGCAATTAGCGGCGACTGCTCGTGGAAAACAATGTCTGCTAGCGAACCCGAACGCGATGGACCACTGCGAGGCTCTTTTTCGAGGTTGTAGACGAGTCGCCCGACACTCCCGCCCAGGACCCTTCATCCTTTTTGTCGTCCATCCCTTTCGATGGCGTGAGTGGCGTAACCGTGAGACTACGACATGGTTCGTTTCTGCCGGGCACTATTTAGCTACTTCAATGAGAAAAAACTGTTAGGCGCAGGCGAGCTGGTGTACGTTTACTATCGGTTAGACCACCTGAGACGGTGGAAGAAACACGACGAGTTCAATGAGAACCTGCGGGAGAAATGGACTGCGAACAGAAGCTACTCAATGTAGAACTCGTAAACACAGATGATTGAGAGTCATTGTGGCCAGACGAGTCGGGCGTTTTAAAGCAAGACTCATCCAGGTGCGCCCTTCTTAGAGAAAAAAAGTGCCGGAAAAGCAGAATAAGATTGACACAGGTCTTAAATGATATCTGTAACACTGTGCATCGAAATGCTGGGCGTCAAACCGATTCCGAGTAATAATTGTTTATCACGTGCTCCTCTCGCAGTTTAGCAGGAATGCCATCGACATCAGCTCAAACCTGTTTGTTTACGACGTGATCAAGAACGCCATTTACTAGAGGTACCTTCAGCTAAGGTACCTTCTAGCTTAGGTCCCTTAGCCGAAGGTACCTGTAGTAGGCAGCGTTCTTGATCACACGAATACAATAACGGGAGCGGTTGATGTCAGTTGTGCATTCCTGCTAAAACCGCCGAGAGGATCACGGGATAAAGAATTATTTCACGAAATCGTTCTTGTGACGCGCAAATTTTGATTGTGTAGGATATTACATTTAGAACCTAAATAGTATTGGTAGATTGCTTTTGCGGCACTTTATCTTTTTTTGCCTAAGTCTAAGGACGCACCCAAATGAGCCTTGCTTTAAAATGTCCGACCTATCTAGCCACACTCGCACTTAGTCATCCGCGTGCCACGAGTTTCCATTGCTGAGGGCGACCTCTTCTGTTTCCGCAGCTCCACTTTTTCGCAAAGTTCTCACTGAAGTAGCTAAATAGTGCCCGGCAGAAACGAACCACGGCGGAGTCTCACGGGTTACGGCAGTCACGCCATCGAAAGGAATGGACGACGACGAGGATAAGGGTCCTGGGCGGGAGAGTCTCACACGACTCGTCTACAACCTCGAAAAAGATCACCTAGTCGTCCATCGACGTTCGGGTTCGTAGCATACATTGTTTTCCACGTGCCGCCGATGCCACCTGCTAGCTAGAGTATGAGTTAATAGTTAATTATTATTCTATCACATTTGCGTTCACAATCACTTGATAAATTGCTACTTATATATATTTAATTTGTTAGAATGCATTCAACAAGATATATTTATATATCTGTAATTTTTATTTTTATTTGTGGGTCCGAGGCTACTCCTTTAGCTGTAAAGGGAGCTTGACGAGCTCCGTTTGACACTGGAACTCCCTTAGCGAAAGATACCATTATTCGCCGTGCGATCACGTACTCCAGCTCTTTTTACGACAGGTACCTTGCCAAAGGTACCTTTAAGCTGTTGTGTGAATCGCAATAAACAGCAGTAGTTTTAATCTTCTTCGTAGTCGTTTTCGACTGGAATTTTCTTACTTTTATACACATGGTTTCTTGTTTGTTGATGTGGTCAGGTAGCGCCATCCATAGACATACACCGTTGACAAAAGAACCCATGGATCTGTTTATGTTTCCCGATGTGTTTTGCAGCTGGGCCATGACCATGAGAAAGTCTTTTTCGGAATTGTGGCTCAGTTTCAACTCTTGCGCGTTCGCGAAGTCGATTAGATGGTCGCGAACATCGCAGTGTTCTGCCGCGACAGCTGCCGCGCTCGCGGCAGAACTTGCGTACGTCGTTCTATGCTGTCTGATGCGCTGAGAAAAGTACTGTTTTCAAAGGATGGGGTAGGGGGCACTTTGCCTTGCGATTCAGGTCTACTCCCTGCGCTGCAGGTAAGTTAGTACGTAACTGAACGTAGCTAC
>JAZHYW010034874.1:0-19500 GCA_037355805.1 Ixodes ricinus | reverse complement strand
GATTTCGTTACGTATTATTTCCATTTCCCGTGAGTGTATGCTGAAATTATTGCTTTTCCCTAGCCTGATCATGTACAAGGTAAAAATGAGAAAGGTAGATTTGAGTATGGTTAAAAACAGAAAGTATGTTTCTAGTAAGTTTGAAATGAGAATGTTTAAAATCAGAATAAAAGTCTTTTTGAGAATGGTCAAAAACCAGAAAGTATGTTTTGAGAAAATTTGAAAAGAGAGAGGTTAAAATGGAGAAAAGTCGTTTTGAGAATGGTTAAAATGAGAAAAGTCGTTTTGAGAATGGTCAAAACGCGAAAGTTCGTTTTCAGAACGGTTTAAGTGAGAAAGGGAGAAAAGCGAAAGTTGTTTTGCGCAGGGTGGAAATGAGAAGGTGAAAACGAGAAGGTAGAAATGCGAACGGGTTCAAATGAGAACCACCCATGACCTCTGTCGTCGAGCTGCGAGGCTTTGTGAGTATTGAAGAGACTATGGCACTCGGCATCGGAAAACAAAACCGAACTCAGCGCTGATGGTACCCAGGCACCCGGCAGCAGAACCTTCCTGTCTTGGACGCAGTTTCCGCGGTTTCCATAATGTCGTCCACGTCAACATGACGTTCCGCAATCCGGAGGCGGCCATTTTAGCCCAGTGAGCGTAGCGCTGTTAGCACTGCTCCGGAACTTCGCTGTTTCTAACGGCTACGTTTGCTCGTTTGATAAAATTAGTAGTAAAACGTCAATAAAACCGAAATGGGAACGTTTTGACTTAGAGACAAAATTATAGGCGGCCTTCGCTGCCGCTGAAGCTCAGTCAACTCAACAACATTTATTAAACAACACGTGCTACGTGCTCAGAAAACGAAACCGAAAGAAGGTGAGGCGGAAGGGCCGAACCTTTCCCCGTCTGCCTAGAGAAAAACGTCTCGTTCCTCCTTATTCTCGTGTCCGCTTGGGGGCGCGTCAGTAGAAGTGAAGAAAACGCGCTGTTGCTACATTTTTTTTTCTCTTTCTTAAAATGTAGTGTAAAGGACCAGCAAAAAACGCAACTTTCCTTGAATAGCCCGTACAAGGAGACTGATGTAGAGCGGCGCGGCTCTTCCGATTAAGTTCTTCCCCGAGGATGCCTGAAACGTTTCTTTGCATCGCGCCAACCAGCCACTTTCAGTCAGAATTAATGTAAGGGCAAAGTGAGATAGCCTTGAACCAGAGCTAATTCTCTGTGAAAGTATGGCGGCGAGTGTGACAATGTCGCACACTACGATTTTGTTTTTCTTGCCGATAATTTCCCAGGACGGTGGAGGATCATCCATTACGATGAATGCACGCAAATGAAGAGTGGGAGCTGCCTCCGAGGAGGACGAGGTTGAGATCAAGAAGATTGAAGGGAAATGATACACCGTTTACCCGAATGAAAACATGCTGTTATAATGGTCTTGATGCCGAGCGTTTCACCCTTTCCAAGGCATCGTGTTTTGAAATTTCATCAAAACTGTGCCGGACTGAAGGGTGAACGGCGCAGGCAACTTGTGGTATCATGGTTTCGTCCGGCAACTTGTGCATTAACCATGCAGGAAGTAAAACGCTGCTCCGATCATGAGAGTGTTAGGTGATTCTTTAATGGGGAACAAAAACACACAGGGCTACGTGAACCTGCCACTGCCTCCGATAAAGCACAGTTGGCAAAAAATGATATTTCTGAGTCAACCAGAATGCCGTTGAAAAATACCACAGTACTTGTCGATATTGAAGTCATCGTTAAGTACATCCCCGTGCTTTACTAGTGCTCCAAACAGGAAAGTGTTGAAGCATTGCAGCCTCATGCACGATTGAGCGATAATGTAATTCTGGAAGACGGTTATAATATATGTATGAAGACAATAATTTTTTTAAAAGTCCCTTATTTGATTATGTGGACTTGTCTTTTAGGGCCCTTAATTTGGTATTTTCGAACAGCGTCCATGTTATTAAGGCTCACTGTCTTCAGAGAAGGTCACAAATAATGATCAATATTAAAAAAAAAGAGGTACATAAATTATCTTGTCAGCTTGAGCTCGTGGCTTCAGATATCCTCGTAGATTAATCCAGTCTGTATAAATGTGAGAAACTAATACAGAGCAGATTGAGTGATATTTATACAATTGCCTGAATGATGATAAGACTATTCTCCTGGCGTTTCAAGAGGGTGTGAAGATACCTGACTATAAATCCTGCGTGTATGAAAATATTTGTCTTACTCAGTTCATCAAATATATAAATTGCTGCAGTATACCTTGGCAGAAGATGGAATAGGGCTTTTGTGTTCATTTAATAAACGACGCCCATCAAAAGTATTTCTCTGTAAACAATAAGCAAATATAATTTTTATGCTCGGGGGCAACTTTCTTTGGCCAAAAGTCAAAGGTGCAGGAGCGCGTGCGCTCACTTATGATTCAAGCTCTTCACGCACACTTGTCTCTTTGGAAATTCCACAGAAAGTTTCCTCCGAGTATAGTAGTTGTTCTGCTACAATGCCAATTTTTGTAATGTTTTAACAACTTCATAGCTCAAGACAGAATACCATGGAACTTAAAATGCCGCTTCACAAATCTCCAGGATAAGAATGAGAATGTAAGTAAATTGTGCGCAAAATGACAACACCATTTACTGGAGCAATACACCCTAGAAGGTAATGCGTAAAATTTAAAACCAACCCCCAGCCCCCAGCGTTGTGTAAATAAAAAAAGGAAGACTTCAATATTATATTGAATAGGAATGTATACATGTTTTTTTTTAATTTATCGAACAGATTACAAAAATACTTCTTGAACACGCAGTTATGCGAATTCATTCACTGCCATACATAAGGTGTACCATTTGTTTTTCTAACTACAACAATAAATGAAATATTTAGTCGCCCTTTATTTTGTGAATAATTGTGGTGTGTAAATTCGCATAGAGAAAACTCTCCGCAAATGGTTGTTTGTACAGTAAATTGTTCGATGCGGATCAAAAAAGTGCTCACAATATATTATTAAAAATACAGTGAAAAACACTTGCTTTGGTGCAAAGAAATTATGAAATCTAAAAGTTTTTACATTTATTTATATGTACACAACCCGATTAGATATGCAACTTTATATAAAAAAGTTAAGATAGGTTGCACAGGTGTGTCTGTCACCACGTGTGAAAAAAATGCATTTCAGTTGCATGTATTACAAAAAGAGCCATGCTGTACATGTAACAAAAGGAGAAAAAACAAAACGCGAGACAATTAGTACAAATAAACGATGGTCAGTTTTTCGCCTTCCACTTACAAACAATAGGCAGTCACTAAAGATTCTGGTGGAATCTGCTTATGTGGGACACCGACTAGAGGAGGGGAAATCGATGTTCAGTAATAACCTGCCTAAACAAAATGCAAAAAAGAAACAGGCAAACCAAAAACACCCATACACTGTTCGGACTATTTGTGTCCAGCAGTGCATATGTTGTATTATTGTACAGAAAAAAGCAATATTGAAGAAAGGCAGACGTATGTACTAAGAAAGACGCATTTTCAAGGGTTACATTGCGTTTTAAGAAGCTTGGTCAGTCGACTTTTTTGGCCTGAGTCAGTCTTTCCTCCTTATAGAAACGCTAGCCTTTGGACGCATCGCCAAAGTGTCTTTGCCAGCAAGGGAATGTTAAGTTTTGATAAGATGTGGGTTTTCACACTGAACATACTTATCAAACTAACTCAATAATCACACTATTTGAATTTTGCACGTGCTCTTGCATCGCATTATGCCTAACAACATTTTGACCAAAGCTTACTCAAAATCGCGTAAAAACTCTTTTCCAATTATAATACAAAACTTTGTTCAGCGCCAAGCAGACAGGGCGTGAAAACTACGAGCTCGCGAGCCAATCAGTCGTCTGCCTTTGGGCAAGAACAACGATTGGCTTGTCCTGCGAGCTTGTAACTTCAACCGCCCTGCCATAGTAGCTGTGAACGGAGTTTAGCGGCAGTCATCAGATGCCAAAACCTGTGAACATAGTGTTGCACATAACGCCAAGGAACTCGGCGACACGGTAAATTGGTACGAGAAAGGGTGTAATATGGCGATTGGTTCAGAGCCGGAATACGTTCTGGGCGCGGGGCGCGGGGCCAGTGTTCATGTACACGAGCGAGACACCCCAAACAGCTTTGCTGCTCGGTGTAGCTATCTTCAACACATAGTAATACTTCCGCATTAACGTGGACGGAAAAATAGAAACTGGAAGTTCAAAGATATCCTCAACACACATGGGTGATGCCACTACATTTTTGATATTGGGGTTGAGTGTTTTGAACGGAGTTTGTGTTTCGCAGTCGTTGACCATATTTCAGAAGAACATTTTGCCCTTACGTTTTAGCTGTTTAAAAAAACTGAGATTACCTGTATTGTGGAATTTCTGGGCGCTGAGATATTTTTATATACGCATTTGAATAGAATGTATTGGCATAACCGCAGGTATTTCTTTCCACCACGTGTTCCGTAAAGTGTGATGGAGGGGTCAAGAAGCGTAGCGACGGAACGCCATGTGTGGTAAGTGGAATTTTCCTGTTGAAATGTTTTATCTGCACATAGGTGTCAGAGTCTTTACACCCCTCCCCATGAAACTCCAATCGTCAACAGCTTAAAAAACACAAAGCGTACGTGAGCCCCGGGCACCTTATATCAATCCGCAGCCAATTCAATTGCTCTTTCAGCTGATAAGAACGACGAAGAGCAAATCCTAAACCAAGGAGTGTTGACACAATACAATGTGCTGTCCGTGTGTCTTTCTATGTTTAATTATCTCTTACGTTCTTACACTACAACAGTAAATTCACCTCTAAACAACAGGATGATAAGCCACGCCTTGCGTTTTTCAAGCTGTCCATGACTATAATTGCTACATATTCCCTGCAAATATTATCTGCGACAGGGAAGGGACTGCCGAAGAGGGCTGCCTATAGTCGCCAACAGCAGGTCTTGGCTTATTCATTATTTTTGCTCCGAAATTTGTTCTTTGGCGTTGGCATTGGCTATATAACGGTAAAACTGCAGCCGTTTTTTTTTTTTTTGAGGTTCCGGTCTGCACAAATTGTAATTCGGGCACATGCAACGAGCGCGTTAACTACGACGGCGTCTGTTGTGACCGGAGTGACCGGAACAACCGCTTTGCGACGCGCGTACACACTCCTGCAACCACAGGAACAAGCGCAGAATGTCGTCAGCACGGCGGCCGCTTCTCCGCCGCCGTCACCTGTTTCCGCGGTGCCTCTAAAACAAAGGAGGCGCGCTGCCGCTCACTGGCGTAGCAGAAAATTTACAGTATTTTTTATGGCTCATGCTTTATAAATTTTTATTTTGTCAGGATAAACTCGAAAAACAGAGTGGATGAAAAAAAAAAAGAAGCACTAAGCCATATTGGACGATCACGACTTTAACAGACGAGTTCACCGATAATACAAACCTCGCCACACGCCTTTTCTGAGGTTGCAAAAGACGATGTAATATTAGCAGCGATATAGGAACGTAGAAATTGATTTCGTGATCACATAGACGTTGTGAGAGTTCAGGAATGCTAACACTAATCACTTCTCGGGTAATGAAAACACGTCAAAATTCGCATCCTTCATTCACGCCTTTAAATACAGTACGCACAAGTGATACCTTGAACTTGAGCGTACGCATCGAACGCGCAAAATAAAAAAAAATTCGGGCAATGTTAGGAGACAAAAATGCTAAGAGACCAGCACTGTAGTCGAAAAGTGAACAAACACGACGGCGCGAACGTTTCTGCTCTCTTGAGGATGACGCCAAAACATCGCCGCACGAGTACATGAATCTTCCTTTCTAGGACGTGCTGGGTTATCATCGCGACACACGACGAGACTTCAGTCAAGGATAGCGCTCTACACGGGACGATGAACTTTCAGTACGCCGACCAGGTCGACGATCACCACCGACGCCATGTTTTTCAGCAGAGTAGGAACCGCGACCGGCGCAGGCGCAGTCTGATCTTTCTCTTGCTTCGTTTACCACACGATAGATGGGGCATGGCTCCGAGCATTATAAAATTAGGCAATTTTCGTCACATCGCTAATTATGGTATAATATGTGGATCAGAATATTCTTCGATAAAACTTTTAAGAAACATTCGCCGGCTAATTATTGTTTATTGTCGCGGTGCTGATGAGGTAGGCTCCTATCCAATTGGCGACGTGGATATGGCTGACGTGCTCTGGCACCGCGGACGCATCGCAGCGAAAAGGCAGAGAGCTTTCGAAGAAAAGAAAATATAAAAGAGCAGGCGATTTTATTAAAAGCCCTATGACGAAGAACTTTTTGTGGCCCTCTACTTTTGTGGGGTTTTTTCCCACACATTTTACGACGTGCGGTGGATGAAATTTGATTTTAAAATCGTTTCATGGTCCGTTTAACTGTCTTCCACCAACATCTTGGCACTTTAAACAGAGGATCCCTGTCCGCCCGCATGTCTCCGACCTCTGCATCGCCCCCTTCCCCAAAACCTGTCCCCGATCATACACCCCGGACGCAGACAGACCTCAAGCTGCCTATTACTCGCCGCCTATACACACTCACACTGTAGCATACGCGCCTTTATACGCGTATCCCTGGGTGCTTTAGCTCAGCTCATAAACCCTTTCTTCTCTTCAAACCCTCCCTCGCCTACCAGTGGTCAGTACCTCGATCCTCCAGACATTACCACTATGGAAATCCTCTTCACTGGGCACGCAGTCCAGAAATTAGTACCCCTTCTCCCAACCTAGTAATACGTAGTATACACTGATTCCCCTTCGAATGTCTCAAAAGCACACCCTACCCCCGGATACATACTCTGTCCTAGATAGGGCTCTTCTAAGTCTGAAACATCGTAAGGTCATATTAGGGTGGATCCCTAAATGTTCAGGGGTTGCTGGAAATGAGTTCTCTAATCAGATACCGCGAGACTGTTGACCGGGCTCCAGCGATCCCCTGCTCTAGCTCATCTTTGTGGGACAAGGGTCTTTTATCAAGAAAGCCATCTTCCAGTCTCGCCTTACATCAGTCTTGGTTAGCATCGCTATACTGTAATTCGTTTCTTTCTTTGGTAGATTTTAACTGTATTTTATTTATTTATTTATTTATTTATTTATTTTACCCTCAGGGCCAGAGGCATTACAGAGGGGAGTGGTGAGAAAAAGAGAACAACAGTGGAAAATACAAAATAGTTAAACAAACGGGGACAACAATAAAAAATAACAGTTGAAAATACAAAATAGTTAAACAACGGGAAATACATGGTTTGAAACATTTGAACAAAAAAGAACACTATCAATAATCGATGTGAGTGATGCAGGTAGATGATTCCATTCATTCGAGACTCTAGGTATAAATGATGCGAAATATTTGTTATAATGGCAAAATGGGACGCCTACTTTGTGGCGGTGATCCAGGCGTGCTGAAACAAACGATGGTGGGGTTATTAGTTGATTTTTGAGTACAGTGTTGTGATGGAAAATTTTGTGAAAGAGACAAATACTAGAAATTTTTCGGCGATGGGCGAGACTGGGTAGAGATAAAGTATTTTTCATGGATGTTACGCTAGCGGTACGATTATAATTGGCCAGAATAAAACGCGCGGACCTGTTCTGAATTAATTCGAGTGAGTCAGTAAGGTAGGTGGTACCGGGATCCCAGATGGAGGCTGCATATTCAAGCTTTGACCTCACTAATGTTTTATAAAGGAATAGTTTTAATGATGAAGGGACCAGAGAAAAGTTACGTTTAAGATAACCAAGCATACGGTTAGCGTTATTAGTCACATAATTAATATGTAAGTTCCAGGAAAGATCGGAGCTCAGGATCACTCCTAAGTACTTATAAGACTTTACAAGCTCTAGTGTTGTGTTATTAAGGTTATACGTAGAAGTAAAAGTAACCTTACGGGCCATGCGCATTAGTTTGCATTTGTTAATGTTTAGTTCCATTGACCATAGCTCACACCATTTAAAAATAGAATCCAAATCATGCTGTAATTGCTTGGAGTCAGAATCATTAGATATTATTCGATAAATGGCACAGTCATCAGCAAATAATTTGATTGAGGAGGAGACAACACTGGGAAGGTCGTTAATATAAATGAGAAAAAGTAAAGGACCTAAAACGGACCCTTGAGGTACGCCAGAAGAAACAGATGTGAGAGTAGAGTTAATACCATTACAAGTTACAAATTGCGAACGATCTGTTAGAAATGCTATAATCCAATTAAACACACCAGGATCAATGTTCAGTTTACTTAGTTTTTGAAGAAGAAGATTATGTGATACTTTGTCAAAAGCCTTTGCAAAGTCAAGAAAAATGCAGTCCATCTGGGATCCCTGATCAAGAGCAACATGAAAGTCGTTAGTAATGCTGAGTAGTTGTGTTTCACAAGAAAATGTTTTTCTAAATCCATGTTGACACGGAGAAAAGAATGAGTTGGATTCGAGGAAGGCAACTAGGTGTGTATAGATGATGTGTTCGAAGACTTTACATGGAATGCTAGTCAATGAGATGGGCCTGTAATTGTTAGGGCAGTGCTTATCACCAGCTTTGTAAAGAGGAATTATTTTTCCGATTTTCCAGTCATTTGGTAGAACAGAGGCGTCGAGTGACTGTTGGAACAGTCTCGCAAGTATGAGGGAAGAGTACTCAATGGTCGCTTTAAGGAATTTTGAATTGATTCCGTCTATACCAGTGGCTGATGATAGTTTAAGGCTATTTATAATTTTTGAAACACCGTTAGGGTCAACAACAACATGGTTCATTAATGAAAAAGTGTTAACATGATAAGTCTGAGTGGTGTCACTGTAAGGATTAGAAAAGGATTTAATAAACACTTCATTAAAAATTGTAGCACACAGAGATTCGTCAATCGGAGTGTTATCTGCTGTTTGAAGTGAAATAATAGATGACCTATCACGAGTTGACATAACGTTCCAAAATTGTCGAGGATTATTCTGTAGCATAGATGGCAATGATTGATTAAAGAACTTGAGCTTAGCGTTACAAACTTCTTTTTGTAACACTCGGCAGCAGTAGCATATTTCTGCCAGCGAACTGGACAAAGAGTACCTTTGGCGGCTTTAAATAAACGCTTCTTTTTGTTAGAAAGTCTCATGAGTACTCTATTGAACCATGGCGAATGGGAATTTACAATAATAGTTTTCAGGGGTATATATCTTTCAGTAAGTAAAGTTATCACTTCTTTAAAAAGGGCCCAGTTTTCTTCGACGGGGCGCTCGAAGAAGTTTTCAAAATATTGATCCAAAAAAGTACATAAATTCACATTAATAGCAACAAAATTCGCTCTACTGTAGTCACGAATCACTTTTTTCCGATTTCTAGCACAGCTCAAGGGAACAGACAAACAAAAGTGTAATAACGAGTGATCACTGAGTCCGGGAAGATAGGTTATTTGATTAATTTGACTAGGCGTAGTAGTTAGAATGAGATCTAAAATATTTGATGTAGAAGCTGTTATTCTCGTTGGTTTGACAACTAATTGAGACAAATGAAAATCGGAAACTACACTCAAAAAGTTTGTACACTCAAGTGACAGAGGATCAGAATAGGGACATTCTGAGCCCCAAACAATGTTAGGGTAGTTAAAATCACCCATTAACAAAAGCGGTGTATTAGGAAAACGCGTTACAATAGTATTTAGCACATCATGTAGTTTATCGACGAAGTCAACCGCACACGGAGGTGGACGATAGCAGCATCCCAGAATGAATCTTTGATGATGAATGGTAATACAAACGAAAATAATTTCAATGGTACTGTGAATATCCACAAGGAATGACGAAATACAATCCCTAACACCGATTAATACGCCGATACATAACTCGATACATTTTTTTAAGTAACTGTAACGATAACGTAACTACTCTTTTGAAAAACAACTAAAAAGTATCGGCAAAAATACAAATACGTTTCGCGAAGAAAACAACAACAAAAGCACACACACCATATTTTGTGAACACTACAGCGGGTTCGACCACGTTCGGAGGTTGGTCCCCCTACTAGATGCGACAAAATAAATCAAGAACTCAAAACGTTTTTCGTCAGAGCAATGTGCTGGTGCAAAGAGCGGACGTTTTTCTACTTCTTTTTTTTTTTCATTGCGCGAAAATTTGCATTTAGTATTAGCTTTATTTCAACCTTTTTGTGCATGGCTCTCTCGCCCATTCTTCACCCTTTGCGGCCTCATCAAACACCCTCGCCTCTTCAGCCAAGCGACAGAGCTACCTCGCGGAAGCACGCAGCGCGTGGGCACCGAACGGTGAACTGTTTAACGCCTCAGTCGTCGGTTCCGCACAACGCTGTTCCGCAGCAGTCACGGCGATAGCTTAATTTGTGAAATCGAGTTGTCGCCAGTAGATACTGTCTGACTGGGGCTATCCAGGGTCGCAGAAAATGTTTCCACAGCTCGACGCGTCCTTTCAAAGGGACTGTAAGGCCGTGATGATCCACGGTGGAGTTTTTTGTTTTGGGTTCCATAGAAGAAATTACAAAGAAAAGCGGAACGCGCTCCAAGACGAGTTTTTGTGGTTTTTGTTCACTCCTTTTTTTACCTTGTTAGATACTACGGTCTTTTCTACTTTATTCAGCATCAAATGGTGTAGCCTCTTGCTCCACTTCCTATTATTGAAATATATCCGTCTATTCATTGGTATCTTCCTCTCCTGCCAACTGAGAACGGGGAAAAAGTGACCTTTAAGAGAAAAAACGGAGGGAGAGATAACGTCACAAGAAAAAAGAAAATGCTTGGATTATATTTAACAGTTATTGCTCAAACGAGAGACTGCCATGAGTGACAAACGTCAGGTATTACCGTGGCCCGGCTATGAACTGCACAATGACCTTGTCGAATATAGTGGCGATAATTTCACCGCTCGCTGCAAACACTGCAAAAAAGTATACGCACCCAGCAGATCCTCTTCCTCTAACCTTCGCAAGCACCTCGGGTTGAGTTTCAATTTTTATTTCTGGACACTCCGCTAGGCATGCGTTACTGCGTTACTTTTATTTTTAAGTAACTGTAACTGTAACTTAAATAATTTTTCGACAAACTATCTCTAACCGTAATAACTTACTTTCTAAAAGTAACTTACTTAAGACTGCCTTAAATTCAAGCGGGAGCTCTCCACTCTACCTGCTCCACACCACCGTCTCTTTATTTTCCAGGCCCATGTCCTTCGTAAAATACAGAAAAACACACTCATCATTCCCGCAAATCTTTATTTATATGTTTGCGCTCTGACCCCTCCTGCCCCAAATTGTGCTGAACTCTACACTCTAAGAAAAAGTTAGCACCCCCCCCCTCTAGTCATCATGCGTTTTGACGGCTGTAACTACCCCACAGGCTTACTTAACTACCCGCTGGGCTCGAGCCATTGAGCGTTACCACCCTGTTGGCAGGTGACAAGCATGGTGTAGTCACGTTTTATAAACTCTTGAATTGAACATTCAAGTGCATGCAGTCGTTCAATAGTAAAAGTCACTTCAAAAATCTCAAAAAGTACTTGAAACTTGTTTTCTTTGTGCGTTGGTTACCATATATTCAAATTTTGAACCGGTCGAAGCAGGCGTGTGGCTCAGTTCACCTAAACTGGCAGAAAAGAAACATCGCCAAAGAGTACAGGCAACCTTGGTAGGCACCTACTAAAACCCGAGGCAGATAAAAAGTATCGCGGTTGTCCTTTTTGGTTCCGTCGCGGGTTTTACCATGTGCAGCAGTAAACAGCTCGCAGCTGGCGTCGTGCTCGAGGAATTTAACCAAATTTCTATACTCCGTTTCACCTTATGTTGTACCGCAGCACCGCAGCGAAGGCAAGAAGCGCGAGCTCATAGCGCTGGGAGCTGCTCTTAACGCACGAGAGCATGTGCCACCGAGATGTGCCCTAGAGCAAGGAGCTCGCGCTTGTAGCCTTTCCTGCGGTATATCATAAGATGAAACAGTGTATAGAAAACCACAGGAAGCTACGCACAGGCGCGAGTTGACTTGAATGTTCGCCGGACGAGATACTCTTGTCGTCTTTTATTGTGCGGTTCAATAAAGAGCGTGCTTTCATTAAAGGTGTGATCGGTCAGTTCTGCGTGCAGATCAGTTGCAAATGGCCTCCTCGGTTCCGCCGAACTTGCACGCCTGTCATACCCAATTTCTTTGCTTTCAAGTGCAGTGAAGTATGAAGCATTGAACACCACGACTGAGGCCGGACAGGACGAACGTACACAAATATCTGGGATCATGTCCGCGTATTTCAGTATTTCTCTGTCTCGGGATATATGATTCGCCTTCACTGGCTCATTTGGCACATTTCATCGAGCATACTCGATAAAAAATGCTTCAAACAAAAATGCTTCAAACAAGTGTGTGTCATCCCAGGTGGAGTACTTTGAAGGGGACTAGGATTTCAGGCCTTCCGGCACGCGTTCCTTTTACCTATATAAAAGATTCCAAGTAAATTTCCAAAAATAAGGCGTTGGCAAACATACACGTGCTATTTGTCTTAGATTTGTTTTAGAAAGTACTGCTGCAGACGCCAGCAGGTGCAGCGCAGAGAACTATGTTCTAGACGTTCTTCGATGCTTAAGGTGCAGCGCAGAGAACTATGTGTCTGGCAGCGTTGCGTTAGAACTGAAGGATCACGCCTTGGCAGAACGTGAATCAATTCAGAATCATCTTGGCACGCGTTAGCAGCAGGATGCCTGGTCTCGCCGTCTCAGTTGACGCAGTCAAACGCACGTTGAACAGGCTTTGACTGCGTTTGCGTTCGGCAGAGACAGGCATGAGCCCAACGCAGTAATTGAGCACTGTCCATTGGCGCGAGCCGAGCGCATAGAACGCATATTTGAAAGACACGCGCTTGAGCAGAAACAATTGGAGCGAAAAGAAGAAAACTGAAACAACGCTTCGGGGAGGACCGGCGGACGGGCTTCGCTAGAATCACCTGCGCGTGCTCAGTGTACTCAACGTGTACTCAACCGCCGCTGAAGTCATTCGGATATGTAAAAAGAGAAAAGAAAATGCATCAGCGTGTTCAGAAAGTTGTGATTGCAGAAATTGGTTTCGATAATTAATACAATTAATTAAACAGGCTTCTGTATACTTGAAGTGTAGGCTAGCGAGAAAACGAAACTGATCAAAACGTGACGTGTAGCGACTATTCAAATTTATTTATAACCTGCAGTTCACTTTTGCAATGGATTACATTAGAGATACGAGCGCTTTCCTAAGGGCAGTAGAGGAAAATATTATATACGGGTAAATCTTGCACAGTCTTTTCGTATTTATGCAAAATATGACAGTGGTCACCATCCTAATCGGTCACAGAAAATACAGCAGTATATAAGCTGGTGGTGTCGACTAGTCGTGTGTATAGGAATGTAGAGTGTCAATATCTCATGTTGTACCTTGTGCTGTTTGTGAACGCGTTCATGTATAAAAATCTTATGGTGTCTGTATGTCGCGTATGTGTGAAGTGTGGTGTTGAATATGTACATACGTGCATGTCTGGCGAGGCGCTCAAAGCAAAGACTGTTGGTTTCTTTTTTTTAGTTTGAGCGCTGTCCGTTAGGTGGCGCGTGTCGCCACCAAATTCAAGGAGTCGCGCGTTTATGTGTCTACTTATTTGAGTGAAAAACATGGAGGCGTTCCATGGCTCCACGGAGCAGCCTACGGAGGGTTCGGTTCTCGGCCTCTCGTCCCAGTGGGATCAGTCCCATAGCCAGTTGAATGGGTGTTCCGTGCGGTGAATAGCGCCAAGTGCGTGCACAGACGCGGTGAGGATTACCAGGGACTTGAAAGTGGATAACGAATGCTAACAGGTGAGCAGGAGCGTTGAACGATCGGAACCGACGCCGCTTGAATCGGTGATGCTTCGCCTCGCCGCTGTCAACCGAAAACGCCGGATCACTTGCGGCAAGCACAGCAAGCAGATGCTCTGTTCAATAAAGACATCATTCCATTTGTCGCTATACGATTCCTTCTTTGAATGTTTTCTGGCCGCGAAGTAAATGCAGCCGGCCGCGCGAAAGCAGTCGCGGACAAACCCCCTCGAATGCCCCGCCCCCCCCCCCTCACATCGTCGCCCCTACTCGTAATAGGTGCGGTGCCGGTGCTTCGAGGCGCGTTTTGGAGTGCTTTAGTGCGCACGGAAGGCAGCGAACGGGCGTACGCACTTGAGAATCGTATTTTAGCAAAAAAGCAGTCCAGCTCGCTAGGCCTTACTCGTATTGCTCCACTGTCGCTTGCCAGCCGCCATGTTGCTTTTGGGGGTGGTCACTGTGACTACCTGTTGATTGCGTGCCGTGTGACTACCCATGGGGTCGTTAGTATAACTAAGGGGGGGGTAGCGATATCTGTGACGGCTTCTGACTACCCCAAATGTAGTACCCTGCGACTACCCTTTTGTTGAGAGTGTATGCCAATCTGTTATGGTTTATAATATAATGTAGCTCTAAAGTGCCGAATCATTTTCAAACATTGTTGATAGAAATTTGGTGCTCACAGTATACTTCAAGATCTTTGCTTTAGCAGGTATATGAATATATAAATTCATTCCGAGAAAAACAATCTTCTGATCGTTTCTATCTTTTGAAGTTTTTTCAGAATGGCATGAATATACTATTTCTTGGTGCACGTTAAAGACCATGGGCTATAGCTGTTGAACTGTACTGGCTAAATTTATTTTCAACTGCTGGGGGACAAGTTGCCCATTGAGGCAGACTAACTTCCGATTTTCTAGACACGCATATAATACAATTACTTTATGAGTTCTAAGCGAATTAGCTTGAGTTCGGTTGCCAAGAAGGAGTACATCAATGACCGCAAAAATAAACCGTTTTACAGACATTTTATATTTCTCACCTGAGAACAGTCAATGACGCAAAAAACCGCAAGAACCTTAGAAAAAACCATAGCGCGTCATACTTTTTTTACTTTTTGCTAGAATAGTATAAACACAAATTTATCCTGTGGTGAAAATAAATTTTGAAACTATTGCTGCGAAAGGCATTCCGCCAGCCATTTTTGTCGGTCCCGGTGGGAGCTTGCCCGAATTGAGAGTCGAGTCCTTCATTATGAGGCCATTTGTGATAACGGCACCTTCTGCGGGCTGCAAACCAAGAACGCGTACGCACATGTGGCAACGATGGCAATGTTCAAGCTATAAGGTTGTGTGATTAAATGCTGGGGAAGCTGCCAAAGCTTTTACACAAATCTGCAATCGCGAGGGAGTATAGGCATTAGTCGAAATTCCATGGGACTTTTGCACCCGACTTCATTTCCGGACAAGTTACTAAGTTGCGTGTTCCGAACCTAGCAAATGTAACGTCAATAAGCCGTCTCTGTCCCTTCCAATGAAACCTTGAACTATTTTTTTTATCTGCCTGCACGTAAACTATTTTTTGTTAGCATCGTCTTTTATGTTGATAAAGCGCAAAAGCAAACAGACGGCTCAGTCGACCACAGAACTCAAAATGTGTAATCGGGGATGTAGTTGGAGGACGCTGAAAACCCAAGCTAGCTACGTTGTGTTTCCTCTTCGGCGCCACTCCAGCGGCGTTTGCCGGGGCCATTTTGCCCACCGACGAGACGACTTCTCGAACGCTGGCTCGTCTAAACTTTGAATAAAGACCGGCATGTATAACACTCGAGTACCAGCCGATGCTCCTTCATGTTCCCGACCGCTTTGGCTGGTGCAGTCGATCACAGCCTGAAAAACCTCAAGCGATCTAAAAAACACTGCTTCCCTCACCTAGAAATACATACATTGCGGTCATACGGCGAAGGCCATAAAGTTAATATACTATTGTAAAGGATATGAACCATGTACTGCGGCCGCTTCAGAACGGCGGGGCATAGACGCAAACATCGGTGGTCCCAAGGGTGTTCCTGATGGGCCCAAATTACTGGCGACGTTTTAATATACGCAAAAAAGCAGGAAAACATCACTTGCAAGATCTGTACTTGTTGTTTATATAGCTTTATTTTGTACTTACATAGTGGGCAACACCCGACATCGCGCGTTGCGTAAAAAGAAAGAAAGCTGACAAATGCGTGAACAAATCCAAGCCGTCATGGTAAAACAAGCACGCCGAACCCATCGTCTGCTTTTTCTCCTCTACATTTCTGCCGCATTCTTCACCGTTGTTTTACTCGGGACAACCGATGTCAGGGCTCACAATTTTCCGCTTTCTGCTTTCGTAATTACCCCTGATAAAAACAGATGAATGCCGTGCAAGCATGAATTCCGGCGGAAATTTCAAGCCGGAAGCAGCCTTGCATCATGGTTTCGTGCAAACGCCCTATGAGGCACCTTGAACAACAAGACTGCTTATGCGGAGGTGCTAAAAATGCGCAATAGGGAGTTGGGCTTGTTCAACACTCGTCGAAAACCAATGTTTTAACACGTTAAATATTTTTAGCATTGGACATTTTCGTAACCTTCAAAATTTTCAACGTGATTGTTCATGGCATATTTGATTGTTCCACTTTATAATGTCTTAATGAGCGTTCATTATATTGTACTTGAAGGCATTATCACTCAATAACATATCTCTTCTCAGTTATCACAAGTCGACTCAAGGGATGATAATGCGAACATCACAGTTGGAAAATGTGTGGATGGCCAGTGTGTGTCCGACGGAGGGCATTACAAAATAGAAGTTAAAAAAGATCTGCTCCAGTCCAGTTAAGAAAAAAGTGAGTGTATACCATGCATCAACAAACAGACTGGTGTTTACTTTCAATATACTTGCGGTTATTATCCAATGTTACTGTTGGTCAGCAAACCCATACACTTAAATTAGACCAATATCCTCCGCAAAAGTTTATTTGAGCAAATTAGTTCAATATAGAGCTAAAAACGCCATTACTTGAACGTACTATCGCGGACAACATCTGAGCCAAAACGGTCCTTCACGCTTTTTGGCGTACCTGCCAGTTTTTGAGGAAGTGCGATCTGAGCTAAGAGGATGTGAAGTTGGTGTCCCATTTTCGGTCATTTTGAAATTTTTAGAGCAAATCGAGCTCACGGGGAAAAGCAGGCGCAGAAAAAATTTGGATTGTCTCTGCTCATATTGTCCCCGAGGGTAAAAAAGTGTGCGTTAAGTCTTCCATGTCTGATTTTAACCTTTTATATTATTGTGTTTATCACAAAATGTAATTATTTTAACTGATTTTTACACTTCATATATAGTTAAAAGGACCCAGCATTTATTTCAAAAGTGTACACTCATTTTAAAGGGGGCATTTGACCACATTTTGAAAATGAGACTTGAGAGGAATATTTTGATAAAACTTTTAAAAGGACAAGCCATATTGAAGCCAACGTTTGCAATGCTATATTTTATTTTACGTTAGATTTTTTTTCACTGTATGAGTAAACACGTTTTAAGGCGACGAATATTTTTTTTCTATTCCAGCCTATGAAGATTACGGAAACAAGCAAAAAGAAGTGAGGCTCGCCCCAAATTCCATGGAATGACCCAAATGCACTCACGCAGCTTCAAAATCTCACTATACACATAAAAAAATAAGATAAAAAAGGTGTCGGTTTAGCATTTAAATCACATCAATATATTGTACAAAAAATAAACACTGGATTATTCGAAAACTGAAAATAAACGTTTAATAAAGCAAACGTGCGTCTTCAACTCAAGCAAAAACGAAGTATCGCGAATCCTGCGTCGGCGGCGGGAGGGTGACTCACACTGTGTTCGAGAGTCCGCGGCCTTTGCTTTCAATTTTTACTCAAGACGGTTACGAAAGGTGATCGCCATGACTCCTTTGCAGTTTCTCTGGGTGATGCAGATCCTCCTAAGATGCCGGGGGAGCCAAGTTGGGCGAGGTGGAAAAGTGGAAAGGATCTAGAATAGGAAGCGGGCAAAAGTAGAACACACCTGCATTAAGTCCGTCGAGTGCGATGGATTGCTGTGGCAACAGCTGCGTTGGCTCCACCAAAACGGGGTAAAACCCGGCCTTGCCGGAGCCGACGCAGCTATTCGCCATAGCAACCTCGCACTTCGGTCGAACTCAACGCAGGTGTGTGAATCGCACCTTTACTGGAAAAAGGTCCATTTGTACGCAGTATTCGAGTTGAAACCGGCCCTACAGCTTAACCATGGTGTCCTTATATTGCCACGTGCGTCACCGAGCGGGCAAAGCGCGTGGCGAGTGGTTACGGTGCTTGGCTTCGTTGAGGATCCGGGTACCGATTCCTGGGAGTGACGCGTCTTTATTTATCTTGCCTTGTTCAGAAGTTCGCCCCAGTAAACGTCTGGCACTGCCAAGCTTCGCCCCATCAGATTGTCATTCGTGACATTTTGGTGGAGGCGCGGGTAACACATGTCTTTGCAGCGTACCATGTCAGGCGAATGGGTTGAGTGAACGCCTAAACAAGACCATCGCTGACATGGCGTCGATGTACGTCGACGTGGAACATAAGACGTGGGACGAAATTCTGCCGCATGTCACGTTCGCCTACACTCAGAAAAGAAAGTGGTGCTCAAAGTGACTAACGGCAGCATTTAGCCTTCTGAACTCCCATTTGCTCCCAAAGGCACATCTGTCCGAGCTACGTACCGTGCGCAAACGCTGACGACTAACCGCACTCGACCTGGACCCCAACAGAGGGGCGCAGGGAGCAAAGGCAGCGGAGAGGCAGGCGGGAGCAAGCAGAATACGGGAGCAAGAAGACCGGCGCGGACAAGATGGCGGCGTCTGCCAACGCCGGGCATGGCCAGCGTTAGCGACGGACTTTGCTGTTCCGGAGCGCAGGAGCAGGTATCCACAGACGATCGTAGCATCAAAAATCGCAGGAGGGGCCATGTTTAAGGGTCGGGCTCACTTTGTAACGATCGTAGCCTCTGTTCCAGCGTCGACCAGCGCTGACTCGAGTGCCGCCTATCGTTGATGCACTGGAGCCACGCACGGCTTTTGACCGCTGTCCTGGCGTCCTTCCCCTTCGCATGCTTCAGGAAACGCATTGCTTTGAAAGCGTTTATATTTTGTTTTTGGTTTTAGTGGGATGAAAACAAGCCGCGCAGAACGTTTAAAAAAACGTTTCCCAAAGACGAAAAAAGGTTAATTCTGTTTCTTTTTCTTTTGTATTCTATAAAGCCCGTGTTGTTGTTGTTGTTGCTTTTTCGCAAGAGACGATGCGGCTGCCACGGATACACCGATGCGCAAAGTGGGGCAGTCTAAGTGGGAAGCGAGAACATGGCTGCTGGAGCCTATAGGAACGCTGCTTTATAGACTGTCACAAATATTACTGTGTGTAAAGTTGCTCCTTAGTAAGAGTTACACTCCTTTGAAAGTTTAGCAACAATATTGGAGAACAATATTGGTTCGAAAGCCTTTCCATGTTTGTAACATCGCTCACGGTTTAGAGGGTCACTGACAAAACGACTTCTTTCATTTGATCAGTATAAAAGGCGCATGGTAGCTTTTGGGGTTGGCAGAGAGGAGG